>VWZT01005160.1:221850-307535 GCA_013397055.1 Pachycephala philippinensis | reverse complement strand
CCGCCGCCTTAACCCCGTCACCGCCGCCCCGCGCCCGCCTCATCCCCGAGTCCCCGTCCTTCCCCAGCGCCCTGCCCAGAGCAGGGACAGCGGCAACGCCCGGGGCACCGACAGCGGCCTCCGCGGCTTTAGCGTCTCCATCTCCCCGCGCTCCGGGCACCGCGTCCCCGCTCCTGGCAGCTCAAGGCTCTCCGGCCGCTCCGTCCCTCCACCTCCAGGAAAACCCCCGGGTTATCCCAACCGCGAGCTCTCCGCTGACCTGTTGAAATGCCGTCATTCTGACTTCAAGCTAACACTGGGATCTTCAAAGTTTATTCAAATAAATAAATTGACTTTGAAAAAAAATCATTTTGGCGTTACCTTTCACTACATAACCCTCAAACATTTATTTAGGTTTTGTCTCATTGGTGAGGAAGCTACCCCAGAAGTGCCGTGGACTGATACACGTGAGCTGTTACCACAAAGGAGAAAACTCGGGACAGCCACCTTTCTTTACGGCAAGGCAGTGTTTCAATCACTACAAAAAGTGATTAATGAAGTCCAGTAAGAATTATAGACATGAATTCTAATTCGAAACAGAACCGATGCTTCAAAATTACACTTTGTTTTCTCTGCAATGAACGCTTTCCCACATTTTTAAGGAGTATTTAATGATTTCCTTTGAACAAGTCGCAGTCAAACCCGGTGGATTTGAACCCTTATCTTTGACCAAAAGTGGTATTTTGTCAAGAAAACGTTTCTGTGAAACTACTTCTACTACACCTTTCCTCTGCCACTTCCCCATTCATGTACCTACCCGCTCTTTCATCCATTCTTCATCCACAACTATCTCCAGCTAATTAATAATAAATAACATCTACAGACAGTAATTAGAAGAAGACTAATAAAACCTTAATACTGCTGATATTCTCCAGGGATCCAGTGAAGAATGCCCAGCCACGAGCTTTATAAGAAGCTCTCCATTAGGTAGATCCTATCCTTTTTGGCTTTACCTTTGTTAATTAAAGAATAAAAAAAATTTTTTTAAAATTAGCAGCAAGGCTGATTTAGAGAACAGCCTTCCACGGATGCTTCTTGACCTCGGGTTCAGCGCTTGCTCTTTTCTAAATTTCTGACCTGACTGGCTCAGCTGGTGCAGGTTTTGGTTGATTTGGGAAGGCACCACACCCTCCTCACAGGTGTCCTTACAGCACAGGTGTTTCCAGTTTAAACAGTCTTAACGTACTTAGGTACTTGCCTTATATGTCCAGAAATTATCTAGGACTTCTGCTCTGAATAGTCAGATATTTAGGTGTCAAAAATGCTTGGTAGATTTTCAAAAGTATCTAAATCAAGATTAGTTGCCTAACAACCACTGCAGGCGCTGAAGAAGGCACCTCATGTGCTTAGCAGGAGTTAGTGCCTAACCTAAGTACCCAAGAAGTATCTTGGCAAAGCCGGACTCCAGCATCCAAATAATTATTTTTAAATTAGACTTATGAATTTAAGCACTGAGACACTACTGAGAAATTCATATCTAACAAGGCCTGGATCTAACACAAACAAAAACATCCCCCAAAAAACGGCTGCTTCCCTTGCAAATGTTTTCATAAATTTTCTGATTTTGGCTTTTGTCTATTTGCTAACCCCCAGTCCTGATAATGACCACAGCAATATGATGTACTGAAAGCTACCAAATACTTCTCAAAACCAATAAAACCAGGAAACAGAGAGAAAAAATTTCACAGATGGTCCAAACTTGTAAGCATATAGTTGTACATATTTCAAAAGCTAACTGTTCCTTTATTGCTAGATGAAATTACATACTATATTTTCAAAATCAAAATTAGAGTTCAAAAGGAAATGCAAGTCTGTTTAAAAAGTTTTGAGAAAGTTTTAAGGAATACCGATAGTCTTTAGTTACAAAAGTGCTAATTACTGAAGCCATCAATTCTTCTCTGAACAGCTGTTTTCCCTTCTTCTAGAAACTGGTGTCTAGTTGTTTCCCTAAGATTGCTCCACTTTTCTGTCACTTAGATATTGGTTACTCACTCCTGAATGAAATGACCAGCATTCTGTGGATGCTTTATGATATGTCCCAGCTACTATAACAAGTGATGACATTTTGAATGGAACTGACCATTATTCAGAGAAGAAAGAAATGTGGATGTTCCCATCTGTCGTACCTCTGTGCCACACCATATTCAGTGTACTTCATTTATATCTTATAGAACAGTAGAGCAGGGAGTAGATACATTCAATATTATAATACATTTATTGCAGATTTCCAACTAAATTACCATCATTCCCCTCTTGACAACATTTACTGCTTCTAAGGGATTTATTGTCTGTAAGGGAAAGAGAATGATGAAGAAACTGCCTCGTATGGACATCATAGGAGCAGAGCACATTACGAATTTTGGGGTGTTGTGCAGAAGGATAAACTGGCTTAACCAAAACTTCAGCCACTATGAACTCATGGAGCAGAGCACAGCAATACTGTGCAGCAAATCATTGCAGGAAGCAGAAACAAATCCAGTTGCAATGCATGTGGGAGGAACTTACGTAACAAATACGTAATTTTATAAAAAATGGGAAGCTCCAGAAGAAGCCTCGTCCCTAGCAAGGCAGGGATTCTCACTCATGTGGGTTAATCCATTATTAATTCTAATAGTCCAGCTGAAGTTATTACTATGCTAATATATACTAAACTATTACTACCCTTATTCATGGGAGGAATATTTTAAGGAAACACGGCTATGTTGCAAACAAGGACTTGCAGGATTAATTCTTGTCCATGTTATGCATTTCCTTTTCATTTTGTATATATTTTCAGGTGCATTCTCTCTTCTTGCTTAAAACTTATATTTTCATTCTTCTCATCTAAAATACAGCTACAGTTTGAAGATCCAGTTCCAATTTTTATCTAAAAAAGACCATGATGAAATTTAAATATGTCCATATATTGTTTATGTCAAATCAGTGAATATCACCTTTCTGATGTCACTACAAGTAAGGGTGACTCTTTAAAGATCTTAAAATAGCACATTGTTATTGTGGATGTAGTTTATATAGACAAATATAAAAAGTACAGACTTCTGAAAACCCATTAACTTGGATCTCAAAAGTAGATAAAAATGTGCATAAATGGATTTTAAAATACATTAATCCACTATAGAATGAAAACGATGAGAGGGAGGCTTAATTGTCCGTGTTATTGACCTTATCCACACTTGAGATTTAATAGGTAAAAGAAGTTTCAAGAGGATATAACACTAATTTTTTATATGTCCTCTGCAAGAAGAGTCTTCTAGGTTTTTGCATCACTGGTTTTTTCACTAATTTGCATGAGCAAAGTATCCTGATACTAAGCATAATTTTGATTTTCTTCTCTCCTATTTAGCACTTGAAAAAAAAAATTCCAGACACAAGAAACCTACCACACTGAGGTCTTGCCATGTAATCATTTGCATATAAGCTCACCAAAAATACAAATTTTTGAAAGCTGAATATAAATGAAGTGAGTAACACTACTTCAGTTTAGCTGGAGATTTAGGTCGATATTTTGTGCAAAAAATCTCATTGTGAAAACTTGTACAAAGACAGGGAAAGTGAGAGGGAGTGGGGGAGAAGGAGGGAAAGAAGGAGGAAAGGCAGCAGGGTGCACAGACAATGCTCTTTTCATTTATTTGGCTGAGTTGAAGCTTCAAGTGTTTCTCAGATTGCTGTGGATTAAAGAAATGGGTGATGGTCTCCAGTATTGCTTACCAACTCAACAAAAGTCCAATTTTTTTTTTCCATCCTCTCTGCAGAACTTCTTAGAATGGTACTCAGATAGCAAGGAACGACTGCAAACATGATCTTGAATTAAATACTTTCTTTTATGTCTGCAACTATATTTTTCTAAATAAACTAACTTTATCTCTATATGCAAGTATAAACAGTGTAATCTGCTCTGAACACAATGAAAATCTGTCAAATTTAAAATCCAGTTGGACTTTTTCAAAACAAATTACTAAGAATGTAATGAAATGTGTTTTCCTGACTAATTAGATTCTTTGGCTTTGTGTGGCTTCAATTAGGATGCTATTACTCAGCAACACAGTTTATATTCTTCCAGCATTTCCCTCTTCTAGCTGCAGTTCTTCACTATTTTCTGTGTTTACCATGTTTTTTCACCAACTTGCTTTGACTGAAAATACAGCTAATTAAAAGTTGCTGGATATTCTGTTGTTCTTTATCTTAAAGCTTCATTTCCTAGTAGTCAAAAATCAAGAAATCATCTTCTCCTTATTCCCCTCTGATCCAGAGTCGTGGATTGTCTTCACTTTTTTCCCCAGGGATCCCCCGTTATTAATAAATACTTTCCAATCCGTGTGTTATCCACCTTCCAGAGCTCTCACATGCCTACGCCAGTCCTGCTCCTTTGGGGCCCAAGTGATTTGGCTTTGGTGGGCACCAGACCAGGTTTCCAGCCAGAAATTATTTCCAGCTCTATTACTGTGCTAGCAAGGTGAATTGAAGCGGTGACAGCAGGACTACATCACCTTAAATTTAGAGTATCCATATTTAGGATAGAAAATATTTAAACTGTTGACTGCAGGAACACATTTCAAACTGTCATTTAAGTAGATTCAAAATTTTCTCTCAAGAGTTTCATCTCTATTTTTAGTGCTCGGTAGAATGATGATTTCACAGATGGGCAACATAGCCAGCTACCAAAAAAATTCCACTACACATAATTGTGCTTGAAAATGTCACAGCAAAATGGATGGATGACTCACAGTATCAGCACATGTGCCTCATGCAAACAAATAACTTTTATAAATACAAGCCACACTCCTGTTTTTTTTCAGAACGTTCTGCTGGTGGCGTGTGATGGAGTTTCAAAACCCCGCACCGGAGGCTGGAAGACTACTAAAAACTGCACAGACTTTAGACAAGCAAACACATTCGTGTGGGGGCTCTCCCCCGGCGCCTGCAGGAGACAACAGCCAGGCAGCTGCAGCCCTCGGCGGGGCCGTGGGAGGCTCCGGCAGCGGGGGCGCCCGGTCCGACAGCCCCAAGTGGGAATTCCAGCCCCGGGAGCTTCTCCCACCGCTCCCCGTGGGAGCTGCCCCAGGCGCTGCCCGAGCGCTGCTGCAGAGCGGAGCCCAGCCCAAAGGAAATCACGCTTCAGGGCACAGTCCCTGCTCTTCCTACAGAAGCCCTTTGATTTCGCCTAAGAAAGCCCAAATGAACCCTTTCAAATGTAAACTTGCTTTGCACTTTTAAACCAACTCTATCTGCAGTGCTATCTGGAAGTCTTTTTGCCAGAACAAGTAAAATTTATTAGCTCTGTGTGAAATATTAACAAACTGACAGAGATATTAGGGAATGTGTAAAAATTCGTGTGTTTTAACATTTAGCAGAACACAGTGAAATCAAATTCTCAGGTTACTAATCAAATTCTTCAGCTAATAAACATGACACATTACCTGGGCTTCAAAAAATGTTTCTCTCTTGGCAGATAGAGGAAATTAGAATTTAGCTAATTTCTCTGTAGAACCTTCCCCAAACAGATTTTAAACATTACTTTGAGAGACATTCCTTGTCACAAGAAGACTACAGCTGCACGGTTGAGCACACCAAGGTCAAGAAATGTCCTACTTCATTCTGGGGCTGTACCATGACACAGTTTCACATGATCCATTCTGCCTTTTGCAGGAATATGCACTACGCCGTGTGCGAGACAGCTGGCACTTACAGCCAGAAATGGAAGGTAAATATTCATATTTATCTTTTCAAACCATTAATTAATTTATGTATTCAGCAATAGATATGACACAAACTGTATTCCAAATTTATTTTGTTGGAAGGCAATTTTCTACTGCAGCAAAAGCACACAGGGTTTGCCCATACCTGTTTCACAATGAGTAGGTCTAGAATCAGGCATGAACTAGTGTTAAAGTAGGAATTAACAACAACTGTAAGAAGAAAGCTTTCTCTCTGTGCTAACTGGTACCTACTGGGGAAAATGCAGTCATGTCTCTGTTGGCATTGGCACCCCACGCTGAAATAGGAACCACAGATAATGAGATCACAGGCCTATAGGACAAGGGGAGAGACACAGTAACTGCATTAGAGAATAGGGGAAACAAATATACAATGCTACTGAAGTGGAACACAAGTCCACATTTTAGATCTGGAGCAAGCATTTAAGGTCATATTTCTTTAAAATCTGGCATTCTCAAATAGATCCAATGAGCTGCATTACTCACAGGAGTAAAAGATTGCGTTAAATAATTTAGGAAGTGTGGTATAATCTCAATACTAAATGATATGACAATAATTTTTCAAGTGCCTCACCAGGTAGAAGAGAGACTGTAACAGAGATGTCCCATCTTTGGCTTTAACATTAACATCTTGAATGAATGATAAGTCTTCGTTTTTTATGAGTATCTAAACACATGTATGAGTTACATGTTATTCAAAAATTCCTTTCCCTGTCTCCCCAAATGCTGTAGGATGTCCAGATTTCTACCCTACCAAAAATTTTTCTTCCTGGCTTTATGGTGACATTCAACAAAACACAGGACCATGTTAGGTCAAACCTCTGACAACGATGCTTTCAGTGGAGTTCAAAGAGCTTGAAAGGACAAAAGCATAAATAAGGAAGCAAAGTAAATATCCTTTAATATCATAAGACTTTACTGTGTAGCTCTTGACAACACAAAGACCAGCATAATAGACTAGGGAAACAAATCCCTACAGAAAAGCACTGAGGGATCACATCAGTAGTAGACAAGGCAACAGAGGAGCTTTCAATCAGTAACAGAGTAGATGCAAATAACAAAATTCCTTTAGCACACTATGGACTCTCTCTTTCTGTGTTTCAGTTAGCAGGTGCAATTACCAAAAGGGGCTTGTGAAATACGCTTTGTTACTTAGAGGGTTTGGGGATTTTTCTGTCATCAGCAACATCACTGCCCAAGCACATCAAATGAGGATGTGCTGTGATGTGTTTAATTCGATGGAAATATTCCAGGTTTGCATCGTATTAATATTTCTAAAACAACCAACAAATTCTGTCACACTTTTGCTTTCTTTTGCATGCCCTTGAAGCTAATTGAAAATCAGCGAGTGCAGCCAAATCTCAATATTTTATAATCACCTGCCTCACACAGTTGGCTTGTTGATGCAGTTCACTTACAGCTTTGAACTTATGTGTAAGGCTCCTTTCAATGGCTGTGGAACTGGTGGCTCAAAGTAGGGTGCCACTTCCCAGTGAAGGGGGTGTTTCCCACCATGGATATCGGCTTGAGACAGCTGACAGACCTGTCAACACACTCTGCAATTTCAAACACAGCAGAGCTCTATTATGCATGCAAAATAAAATTTAGGATCAGGTGGATTGTGTCTTGGGGCTTTTCCAGTTTGTTGTTGTAGAGAATTCTCCAAGCATTTCTCTGTGCAGGAACCTAGCTGGGAAAACATTGGACACTAATATCTTCAGTCATTTAATATGCATGTTGCCTTTTTTTCTTTTTTTCTCTTTTTTTTTCTTTTTTTTTTTGGCCTGGGGTCTTTATTTCCTGTCAAATAAAGGGATTATTCCTGAAAATGACTCTCACTAGATTCAGTAAGATTTTTATCCATTTCTACATCTGAAAGGTTTGCATCATCAAATAAGAAACTAGAGATTATGGCTATGAAAATATGTGAATAAAAGCAAAGGGACAGATGCCGAATCCATAAAAATTACTAAGGCATAATCTGTGTTTGCTGTTCCATATAAATACACAGTTATAAAAAAAAAAAAAACCAAAACACAAACCCAACATAGAGTAAAATCTTAACATTTATTCTCAGCTTCTAGCTGATTTAGTAGATGAGGGGTTTTTATTTTGTTCTTTAAAAAGGCAAGTGATTGAGCTTATTAATGGGCATATTTTAATTCTTTAAAGATACAGACTGCTTCCTTTTGTCTCATACTGAATTTAGAGAATTGCAAACAAACCAAATGGTGAATTTCACTTAAAAGTTCAATTTAGATAAGGTTTAAGGGCTCTGCAAAGCTGTAGCACATTTTGACCTACTTTGTGTACAATACAATGGGTTAAACAACACTTGATGACACTGAAATAATTTTTAGCATATTTAGCCCCCTGAGAGCTAATATAGCTGATATAGTACTTAGCAATATAAACCACATGTGTGCCCTACGCATACAAAATCCCGTTCTAGAGTCACACAACGTGGGCACATTACAGCTGTACTTTGTATCTTACACAGTCTTTCATAAATTCCAGCACAAACATATTTAAAAATTCAAGGTATAAACAAAGTTGAAAGAGAAAAACACGTTTATTTTAAAAATTCTAGGAAAGACTTCTTCTCAAGCGTCACTATTTTTGAAATTTTTCTGTCTCAGAGGAACCTCAGAACTGCTTTAGCCCTCAGTACACCGTGTTCTCAACAGAAATACAAATGATTGTGACCTTTGCCAAGGAGATCCCTGGCTAACAATACAGTTTCTTAGCATCTTGCAGTCAGGCACACACTCCAAGGTAAATCAAAGCATGTCAGGTATCAGACCAGCCCCTCGATGTAGTCCTGGATGGGAGAATGTGAAGACACCTGCAAAGTGCCTCTTTCCATCAGTGCCATGACTCCACAGAACAGCTCTAATTGAAGAACAAATTGTAGTTGGAAGTTTTTTTTCAGAGTGTAAAGGAGAAAAAAGAGCCCAAAAATATTTCAGGCAGTTTTGTCAACAACAAGGAAAAAAAAAAAGAGGACTGCAGATCTTAGAGTGCTTTCAGTACCTGGCACAAGAAAAGGCAGCTAATGCTGCCTTCCCCCCGCCCATATTCCTGAGCTGTGGATCTCACCTGGGAACGCTCTGCGGGAGGGACTGAGGAACACACAGCTCACATCCACCCACACATGGACACTCACTCCAGTTAGGGAGTAGCTGATTAAAATGAGGCATTAAACTGTTCCACATTTGTGGCAGTGAGGCGTGGTGCTGCCATGCCTGGGAGGGAGAACTTCAGAACTCTGGAGAGAGCAAATGGAACAGGGAATTCAAAAAAGGGCGGTTGTGAACATATTTTTTAGAATAATAAACTGTTTAACTACTTAGAAAACATGGGGAGCAAAGCTATACAAAATCAGACAGGAAAGCTTCTTCATTAGGTTGAATTTTTGTCAAAAGTCTATCCTGTAAACCCATGTGAAACATTCTTTTTCTACATCCTTCAAATCTAATTTTGTTTTCAGATGCAATATTACAATGTTATAACTTCATCAGAAACATGAGTTAAATTATATTCAAATACGAAGGTTTGGGGTTGGAGTGTGTGCACAGAAAATGGATTTGATCTTGCCTCTGATGGAGAGGTGCCCACTATAAAACCAGATGCCACATTTCATAGTGCATTAGCTGACACACTCTGCAGAAGGACGGGTTCTGTCTTCCTAGAAATCCAGCACATAATCTGAGAAATGCAGCAGTTTATTTTTTACCTCTGCCTAAGCATCCTGCTAACATCCAGATTTACCTTTTGGCAAGCAGAATCTGTATCTTTTCAGCCTGTGCCTGTTGCATCACCAAGCACCACCTTCTCTGCTGTGCAAATGAGCCAGCAATGCAGCAGTGGCCCGGGGGCAAAGGCTGACTCAGAACCACTGAAGCCAAACATCAATGCTTCCCCGAAATAGGCAGACACTTCAATATCATTGACTTCCATGAGATCTGGTATTTCTTTCAATCCAGCCATACCCAGTGCTAAATAATGGACAAACCAGGAGTTGGGGTAAGGAAGGAGGGCAAGGGATTGCAAGAGCATGAGAAAGATCAGCTACTCTAAGTATAAAAAAAGGATAAGACTGATGTGGATGACTAAGAATGTCAAAAGAGTTCTTGAGGAAAAATAGAGGGTATATGACATATATAAGAACATGAAATCCGAAGAGGATTAAGAGAATTATGAACTGGAACTGAAAGGATGCAAAAAACCCCCAAACCCAACAACAGCACTGTGTAAGGCTGCCAGAACTGACAAAGTGAGAAGACTGCAAAGAAAAACAATAAAGGATCTCAAAATACTTAAGTGATGTGAGGATCAACAGGGAAACAGCTCCTGAGCTGTGCATGGCAGGAGTTAACAAAACAATAAGATAAAGCAAGAAATGTAAATGCCCACTTCTATTCAATATCTATGCAGTAGAGAGAAGTGAAATGCCAGAAAAGAGAACGCAGCTTGCAGAGGAGGACACCGTATAAATAAGATTTGTAGAAGGATAAAATAAGTTCTAACCTTTGTGCCATCTAGAATAACCAGCAACACAAGGAAGCTGTGAGGATATATTATTTGCAACAAATATACTTAAAATGTCAAGCAACAGTGACCCTTTAACGGTGATTTTGCAGAAAGAACTCAGGGTGAACAGAAAAAGTAAGTGAATGTTACTCCAGCCTTCAGAAACAGAACTTGAAAGAGCTGGGAAAGCAGAGATGATTCATTATAACCTGAGTGGCCAGTGATTCTACTGATATTAAAGCAGAAGATCAGTAACCAGGTATGGCATTAGGAGAAATAAAAAGCGTCCCATAGCAATCCACAATGGGACAACCTTTACAAATATAGGATGTTTCAAATTTCATTTTCCAACTTTACTTTGAAGGGAAGTCAATCTGAGGCAACAGTTTGCAATCTTCCTCTGATTTCTGTCTTTTTTCCACAGAAACCAGTGGCTCACTACTTAGGCAGAACCAAAGCAGAGCAGCAGTACCCCTATTTTTAATGGCAATCTTACTAAAATCTGACAGCAGATCTGAAAGGATGGATGCCTCAGGATCCATCATGAGCCCTATTTCAGCACCATAAAATAACCCCAAAGCTGAAAGTTCACAACAGGCTATTTATCTTATATTCTACTAGCTTTTGGTATAAAAGATACCAAAAGATACCCATCCTGCATCAGATCACTGGCCTTAGATTCAGCAGCATGAAGGAAGGAATTCACTGACCCTCTTAGATTCATGAGATAGCAGACAAAATTGAAGAATGTAAAATTTCTGTTGTAACTTAGTTTAATTAAACCCTTTGTATCAAGTAAGTAACTTAGTCAACCAGAGAAAAAGAGAAGCTGGTGCCTCCCTGGCTTCTCCACACCTGAGCACGCAGTAACACTGTGTAGCTTCTTTTATTAATTGACACATTTTCTGAAGAGGTTGTTGAAGTAATGTCTGAAGCCTAACAACTGCCAAAAAAAGGCTGCAAGATACATTTTATCCAACCATTCTTCTTCTGCCCAGATTTCTCACACTAAATAAACTCACCACTATGCAACCTGCATTTCTTTTTCTCTACACATACCCCATTTTCGGAGTGCACATGCAAACAACCTTGTAGTTTTTCACCCTCATGTCATTGAATGCTGCCTGATAGAAATGTCTGGACATGCTTCTTACCTCCCTCCTGACCTTCCCCTAAGAGCCTCCCCTCTCCCGTGTTTCAGGCTGTGCTGAAGCTACTATGTATGCTCTATTTGATGACATTACATCAAAGAGATCCATGCCAAAACTCCTTGGCCACCAGCATCACTGCTGATGTCAGCATAGCTGGAGGAACAAGGTAGTTAGCTAATTGCTTTACAGAGCAATCACGGGCAGTGCAGAGCTTGGAGCCAAGTGTTTTGCTGGGGCAAGCAGGCAAAATGCCATTGAGGCACCTATTCCCTGGGCCAAAATCCCCCCTGCAATGACAGCCAGCACAGAGGTTTCTGTACGTGCTCATGAAACCAAGGAATAAGGTTTCTGTAGGTTTGCATCCCACAGAAGCACAGCAGCAATTGTCTGATTTAATTACAATCAGTCTGATGATTTGTGGGCACCCCCAAACAGTAGCTGTCATAGCTTTGTATTGATTTTATCAGCATCAGGAAAGGTTATGCATTTAGGATAAAATCATGGAATTACTGAAACCAGAGGGAGCTCTGCTGCTAATTTCAGTAGTGTTAGGACTTTCTGCTGCAGGAATGACGTGCTCAGACACGAGGGAAAACAGCGTGGACACAGGTGAAGAGAAAGAGGGCAAGAGCCTGGGGCTCTGGGCCCTAGTTTATTTATATATGTTCTTAGAAATCACCGTGGATTGGAGGGGGAAATCAACACCCCTCAATCACACTGGTCAAAGGAAAGGTCTATCAAATGTCTCCACTTAGGAGAAATGGAATGCAAACAACTGGCACGGTTAGCAAAACATGGCTATGTTTACAGAAAAGGCCTGTGAGAAAAGTCTCACAGAAATGACAACAAAGAGAACTGTGA
This sequence comes from Pachycephala philippinensis, assembly GCA_013397055.1. Classification (NCBI taxonomy): domain Eukaryota; kingdom Metazoa; phylum Chordata; class Aves; order Passeriformes; genus Pachycephala; species Pachycephala philippinensis. The sequence continues at coordinate 295,237 of VWZT01005160.1, read as the reverse complement.
AGCTCAGAGCAACACAGGAACTATTCCAGCAGTGCAATGAAGATTAAATGAAAGACAAGTCACTGATGTTAGGTAGCAACTCAGTGGCAGTGCAGTGAACATGCAGGTGGAATTCAGACTCATATTTTTAATAGTCTTATTTATATCAAAGAACATGTTCCACAAGATTTGTCATGACAGATTCTACACACTATAAAATACACCTTGATCCTATGGTTTTCAATAGAATCACTACTACAAGTAATTGTAAATACAATAAACCATGTCAAAATTTATTACCTAAAGAGATTTAAATGGCACATTTTAATATTAAATAGTTTTTCATGGAAAAGAAGAAGGAAAATGTTAAATACCTCTATGATAGATTAAAAGTGAAAAATCATGTGATGCTACTGAAGTAACTTACAGTAATTCAAAGACATTAAAATGGGCACTGAAGTAGAATGAAATTTGTAAAGATAAACCACCAAATCTTCAGGAAAGCACACTGTGTTGAATAAAGTAATACATTTTATTGGAGAAACAATCTTCTAATCATGGTACTTCTGCAACAAAGTTGCAGCCATGAGAAACATTAGAGCTTAGTTTTAATCATCACCTACTATTTACCATGGGATGTAAAGTATTAAAGTAGTAATTCTCTGGAAGTCTACAGAGAAATCTAAGACACACAGCATATTCATTTGAAAAAGTTTCCTAAGCCATGTTTTTCCTTTTTCTTTTTTAATAGCATAAAGACTTTACTCACTATAAAGATTATCTCACTATGCTGATATATTTAATCAAAGCACTACTAAAATTAATATTTGATTTTTTTTTTTGCATGTGCAACAAATAATGAATGTGGGCAGTTCAAGAGAATAAGTACTCAAATTCTAACTGCGCACAAGTTAATTCTTACTCAAAACCAAATCATATTTTAAGTCATTCTCTACTGCTACAGGTTTTTCTTTTTAGATGTAAAGCTTAACTATATAGAAAAATGTTTTACATCTCAATTACCTCTGCCTGTGATTTCATGATGTGAACAATACAGTATCAGATATTATTTTTAAATTTTCCAAGGACAGTCTCCCAGCTTGGAAGGAGAATTCAATATTAAAATTCAGCTTTAGAGGAAAAAAAAAGCTAAATTGTGCCAAACAGTGTAAATGGAAGGACCAAGGTAATTTTATGTCTGTCAGCCTGACAGCAATCCTGGGCAAAATAATAAAAAAGGCAGCACTGGAGTTTTTAAGGAACACCAAGGAACATGATTTATTGAAGTTGGCATAGGGCAATGGAAAATAAATCTTTCAGACCACCTTGCCAACTTTTTCCCTTTGGGACTAAGAGATGTCTTGGTAAAATAACTTCATTAATGTATTATATTTAGATTTCTCTCTGGTATTTGACATGTCCTTTTGGTAACTAAAGCAGGATGATATCAGTGTGGCATACAATGGATTAAACATTGTCTGATGTTTAATCCCACTGTCCCTCACAAAGAAAGTGAAAACTGTGGGCCTGCAAAGGACTTTGCATCACCGACTATTTTCCTAAAAGCTCGGTTCTCTCAGTCATAGCCATTGGACATACTACAGTGACTCATTCATAAAATTACATAGTTCAAAATAGACAGTCACAATAGTCTCCCACAAGTTTAAAATCTATGCTTTATATAATCTCACCTAGAATCACTGTTAAGTGAAGATCATTCTTTCAACATCTTTCCAAATCAACAGTCACATATTAACAGTTCATGTATCAAGTATCACACATTGAAATGCCATTACTGAAGACAGAAAAGACTACTTGTGGGCAAGTAGGATTGTGCCGTTTTCTAAAAAAACCTGAAGTTTCTTCTTTAAGGTGAACATGTACTGTTTTGTATTCTGATTTTCAGAAATTAAATAACCTTAGTAACATCATGAATTAAGAAGGAAAATGAGAAAAAAATTAATAAATTAGTATAGGTAATGCAGTAAGTCTGATGGATGTATAGACCTTCCTTTGCATTATATTAATACATCAGTATCTCAACAGAAACCTTATGTTTCATTATAAGCAGATATATTTATCTTCTAGAAAGCACAAGTCCTAGATCTCGTAAGATTCTATGGAAAGTATTCAAACACATCTAGGGAAAAAAGGAGGTCAGTTCCTGAAGAGATCTCCTCTGTTCCTTTTTAATGTCTACATTAAATCACTTCATTTCAGCTAAGCAATCAAATATTTGTCTCAGCCTGTGGAACTCTGGTGTAATAACTGATATGCACTACAAAAGCCAAGCACATGAGGCCACGTAAGAAACTATCTGAAGTAATTTCCACATGCGTGTAGAAGGTCCCAGTGTGACTCCAGGAAGGACAGGTCTTGAACAGACAGCATTTCACTCGCCTAAGCCAGGAGGAAGCAGAAGAGCTACAAGGCATCAGAGGCAAGAAGCAAAAGAATTATGAGCATTAGCACAAGTAAACCCAACTGCAAATGACAAAGTACCTGTGTCTGTGTGCTCTGGTAGGTTAAAGCACATTTACATTTGTGAGCAGATAATAAGGGCTTTGCTGGGAGGAGGCATTTCTCTCTTGCTGAATTGCCTTTGTTGAAGAGGTTTCCATCTCGAAGGCACAGACCTCCAGAGCGCTCAGCTGGGAGAGCTTTCCTTCCTAACAGCAGCCTGTTACAAAATCCTTTTGACTTTGGTAGGTTTGCAGGTTTTGTACTTTATTCATGCATGATTTATTTACAGAGTATCTGTTCTGCATTATACTTTATTTACTTTGTCTCCTTTTTAAAAAAATTACTCTCTTTAAGGTTCTTCTAAATTTACTGTGATTGCCTAATTCATTTGGGGCAGATGTCTCAGAAGTAATTTGTTCCCAGCTCTGGAAGTCAGAGTATAAACTGGATTTTTGCAGGTGCCTGCAGCTAAAGGTATGGCTCATGGCTTTGCTGGAGACTGCCTGCATCTGTGATTTGGGATTTACTATTTAAAAAGGTGCTGAAAGAGAGAGAAAGGTGTCATATGACAATGACCTGGGACATTCTCCTATCGTGCTTAAATTGGCCACTTCACTCACAGTGCTGAAGACACAAACTGATACATCTGTGCACATGAATGCTGAGCTAAGTTAAACTGATTTTTAAAAGGCCACACACTATGTATTTATTATACATATTATACTTTTCTTAAAATAATATTCAAATACAATTTTCACCAAAATTATGACCACGCATTGGCCGCAAAACAGAACAGAAATAGCTTCTTCATATATAACACGTTTAATTCCCTTTACTCCTGAAACATCCAGAGAATATAGTGACTTAATTTCCAAAAAGTAGCAAATGGTTGCTTTGTGATCACAGCTTTCTTCCTGTTCCCAAAACAGCAGTAATGCTACTTCTCTGCTACTACCGACTCTCATTTCCAAACTCATATTTTAGTGGTCACAGCAATATACTTTTGCAGAGGATGTAAAAGACATTTTCCTGAAGGCATCTTTTAGAAAAAGCTTTTTGCTGCACAAATTCAATAAAAATCTGTGAAAAAAGAAGCAACTACTGAACTTCACTTCATTTCTCCATAAATGTTATTCAGTACTGAAAAACTGAAGTAATAAAACTTCAGATATAGGCCTAGACAGAAAGCAGTTAAATATGTGCAGGAATAATAAAATTTGACTAAACTATTCCTTAAGTTTCTGTCTCTTACTGGTAATTTTTTACACCATAAACACTCCTTTCCTCAAAAAATAGTTTCATATATGACAAGGAGTCAATAAGTGTGAAGAGCATTAACAAAGTGGAAGCCAAAACAGTGCTGATCAGTCTACTATGCCTTTAATTTCAGAATTGTTGTGGCTGTATTTTTCATGTTTTTCAAACACAGGAATATCCCACCAAGCAAACTCTGTCATCTGGATACATCATCAGTTATTTCCCATTGACAGTGCTTATGTAAATCTGGGACTTAACACAAAATTGCAGGGTTCACATTCTCCATCAGCTGTTAATTAGTATCTATTGTGAGTATCTAATAATTTTAGAGTATTTTTAAAGTAGATGTTGTCTGTGTGCTTTCCATCCTCTTTTTCTATTCTTTCTCACTCTAAATAAGATTTTCATTCAGTTTATGTGTATTTGACAATACTGAGCGTGAGGGAGATAATAACCCATATTATCATATAGCCAGATCTCGACAGAAAAATGTCTCTCAGATAAAGGCACATAGATGAATGAACTTTTGTTAGCTATTAAATGGTTTCAGAAAAGTTAAATAACTATTTATTTTTCCTGCCCCTCAACTCCTCACTAGTCATGGTTGCTCTTTGTTGGGTCACTCCTCAAACTGCATCCAGAACAGCAGCTCAGTGTGTGTGATTTTAGTGTTTAGTTACCATGAGAAAATTATTTCTTCCATTTGGTTCTCTGGGCTTTGCTTCATGCCTATAAAGAGAAGCCTTTACTGAAGAAATTAAATGTTCTTTCTTAGTATAATTCACTTTGGGTCACTCCTCAAACTGCATCCAGAACAGCAGCTACAATTGGCAGCTCAGTGTGTGTGTGATTTTGGTGTTTAGTTACCATGAAAAAATTATTTCTTCCATTTGGTTCTCTGGGCTTTGCTTCATGCCTATAAAGAGAAGCCTTTACTGAAGAAATTAAACGTTCTTGCTTACTATAGTTCCTACTGGGTTTTATCTGAGGTAGGAGTTCATGCAGAAATTTAGGATTAGCTGTGACGCCAGTGAAGCCAGTTTCAGAACTGGCCATTTCCATTTATCCTCTTTCTGAACTGGGTTGAGAACTAGGCTTAAAATTCCAATGGACATTTGGCTTGGAGCTCACCCTGCACATTAGTCTGGAATGGAAATACAATGTGCAAAGCTATGCAGCAGTCATATGAATTAAACTTTTCTTAACTGCCTTAGAGGAATGTCTCAAAATGTTCCCTGAGATGGTTTTTTTGCACTCAGCCGATGAAATAAAGCCTGACCTGAATAAAGCTGCTGTTTATAATCAAGAAAATGCAAAACTCTTAAAGAATTGTATTTTCCAGATGGACTCTCACTTCAGTAGCAGAGTAACCACAACCCATCACTATGAACAATGGCATTGAGAGGTTCACTGCATGTAAGAAATAAAAGTATGAAATAATCTTTTTTTGGTTTTGGCTGCTCACAGAAGATATTTGTGTGGCCACCCATTACACACAATAGTAAAGCACAGTTGCACAGAGAAACGAAACAGATGTTTGTCAACTGGCATTTGCAAGTCAGGGTATAGCTTGAATGGCAGTGTCAAAATACATTTTCACTTTTATGGCCCAGGAGCACGAGAGTGACGTGAAAGCTGAACCATCACGTTCTGCAGGGTTTTCAGTCAGAATACTATCAGATGGGTGTAAAAGATACAACCAGAGCCGAAGCTTTTACGTTCTCTCAAACATAAAGCACAAAGCATTTTATATTAGAGTATGGCAGCATTAGGACAATTATGTGGGTTTATTCCCTTAAAGTTGGGCTAAAGATTCCATACTGTGTGTGTGAACACAACACAGCGTTCCAAATTCTTCTGCACACCGCATACAGTACACAGTACAACAGCGGATCTAATAGTTGTAAGAGCAGACAAGATCAACAAATAATTTATTAAATGACCTTCTAAACATAAAAACTAGAGAGATTATATTTCAGAAGACAAATAGTTGTGTGAAGATTTACCTCTAAAAAATTACAGAATTACCTTCATCTGCCTAAGTCATCTGAGAAGAGTGTGTGTCTGTAAATACATAAGTTGTCACCATGTCACAAGGCTTCATGCAGGGAAAAAAAGTGTAAGCAAGGTTGGGTTTGAAAATGAAACAAATAGAATTTGTATGAGACTGATTCTTATAAATCAGAAAAAGATCCTGAAGATCAAATTTGCCACAAAACTGTATTTAACTTCAGAACATTTGGGATAATACTCATGTATTTGATTTCAAACTACATGGAACAAATACGTAACTTGTTTCTCAAATGTCAAATATATGCTTCTCAGAATTCAATGTTCTGAACAATAAGGATCCTTCTTCTGTTGTCCTGCACTGAAAGACCTCTGAACAGATGGATATCAGGTCTTCACTGGGAAGACAGAAGAGTCCAAACTCTTCAGGCAGTGGAAAGTAAGCATCTCAGTGGTGGTTGTCCCAGTTTCCACCTGTGCCACCAGAATAAGCTGAGTGCCACTGGCTCCCCCCATTCCTTCACAAGCACATCTCAGTCTCATCCTGGTGAGGAAATTGCATGGGCTGACCTACAACATCTTTCCTTCACTGAAGTTTGCAATTCTGTGCTCTCTGCAGTGATGATGAGAGAGCTAATTTATGAATGGCTGGGTCACAAGAGAATTAATGTACCACAGCAATGGAGCACGATATGCAGATCGCAGAGGGAGGAAGAATGTGGAGCTCAGCAAATCCCTTCTTTCTCATATAAGCTGATGCTCAGCTTAGAGGAAAACCATACTAATGATGCAGCTGATGTCTTGTTAGAAAACATCTGAACTGTGACCAATTTTTCTTGACAAGAATTTTTATTCTGTATAAAAATGAGATGCTTAGTCATATGGAAAATAAAGACTAAATCAGTGATGTAATTTCATTCAATGATGGAATTTTAAAAAGGTGGGCTCTTTTCTTTTATTATAAAGAAAATCTTTTAACAAGTCTATTGAACCAGCCCATTAATAAGCTCTTTCCCATCAGTATCAAAAGAGAAGTGAGAGCACAGTGCCTACAGGATAAACAAGGATCTAGAACATTTTCTCACTGTTTTAAAATTTTAAAGTTTCCATGTCCCTGCATAAGGCTGTGTGTGTATGTTTATGCACAAATAAGAGTGACAAGCAACAAATATCCTCAACAATTTTTAGCCTCTTGCTGTACACGAATGAAGGGCAAATATAGAAGAAAATGTAATGTGTCAGACATCAACACACTTCTCCCTGCAAGATACATGTGAGTTCCCCATAGGGAAATCTGCAGGAAAGTAACTCTTAGAATAGAATGCAGACCTGATGATGATTTAGCACATACATTTAAGTGGGGGGAAAGGGAAATGAGCTACTTAGGACAAATTTCAGCAGCAGTTAATCAAAGCTGGCAAGGGGGTCCCGAGACAGGGAGGCAGATGAAAGGACTGTTGTCTCCCACAGGTCTTTGCCATAGTCCCTCTGAAAATGAATTTGTAGTTTTCCCTTAGCATCCAGTGAAAAGGAGGCTGCCAGAAAAAGGTCACGGGGCAGAGGTGGCTTAGAACACAGCCACATACCTGGCTGTCTCTTGGCAGAGCAATCCTTTCCATGGCTGTCTGGCTAAGCCACACAGACATAAATACCAGAATTTCCTACTGTCAAACATTGCCTCTGTATGCAGGGATGAAAAATTGCATTACTTCTTGAGCAGAATATATATATTTGGTTCTCTAAAGCTTTCCGCTTGACTGGACACTTTGGACTTCCCATAAGCTATTTGGAAAGTGGTACAAGGACCAAAAACTCTAGAATTTATTACACTTATAGTTATGCCGGTATTTTTGGAAGTTTTCTTAAAGTTTACTAGACACTCACAAATCAGTATTTTTTATACCTCAGCTCCTATCTGTGTCTTGAAGAGCAATCAGAATGAAATCAGAATAATGCTTAACACTCAAGTCATACTATTCATTGCATAACTTTGGTTGTACACTCAAGAAAATATGTGTATCTGTCTCCTGTATGTATTCTCAACTCAGGACTCAGTGAGATCATATTTCTGTTCTGGAGGTGCTGTTTAACTGCAGTCATACACTTCTGCCAAGGGGTCTTTATGAATTCTTCATGTCACACTGCAAAACAAGAGTCCAGAAAAGCATTCAGAAAAACCCACACCTGGATTTTATTACCATTGCCACCCAGCACAGGAGGCTCTAATCAGCAAACATTTGGACTCCCATCTCTTCTTCTAAATATTTCAAAATTATGTGCAAAGATGAATGGATTAATTTTCTAATCCTCCTTTTTAATATTAATCAAAACCACTGTGATTTACATGAAGATAAGAGGCGGCATTGAGAGACAAAACAAGTTTTGTTGCTATCACAGGTCTGGGGTAAGAATAAACCTCCCAAATTTCTGACTTTCCTTCATCTGCTGTGATCTTCCCCAGAGTACAATGATGGTAAAACATAATAAAGCAAGTAGGTTACTTCAGGGTTTACCCATAAATTTTCTTTTGCCCTTACACTTTATGACCAGCAGACTGTTGTCAACAAAGAGCCCAGAAATGCAGAAACCTGTTTTAACTGAAGAGTGAGGCATAATCCAGAGAAGGCTGTTATCATCTAGTTTGCAATTCTGATTCTCAGAAGCTTCTCCTGCTGATTTTTTACCTTCTTTAACCAAACCTGACTCAGAGAATAATGATATCACCCCCACTGCTGCTGTTCTCACTCTTATTAGCATTGTCCCTCAAAAGACTATTAATGAATAACTGGTGGTAGCTGTCAGCTCAAGAAATCAGGTGTTACACACAGTTGTAGAGACAATGTGTTTGTGTGCCTCCTTTAGGTAGTGAAATCATGAAAGACCAAGGGGAGTTGGAGAATTATCTGAAGAGTTTGTGCTGTTTCTCATGGAAAGCAGCTTGCAGCAGTGTTCCCCAGGGCTGCACTTCTATTAACACCATTCCAGGAACCCCACAAATTATACATACTCCAGGGAGCCTGAGAAGTAAGTGCAAGGTCCCTGATATAATGCTGTTGTGTGTGAAAAGCAGAAAAGAAAACAAGAGCAACGGTAGGTATGATGCACAATAATCTCTGTGAATCAACATTATTTCCACACAGTAAAGCAAAGGAAAAGTGGGAGGAGTTCACACAAAGCAGGTGAACTTTTGACACGTAAGCATTTTGATTCAAATATCATAGGGATGAGAGAAATACAGATCTCACAGTGACAGGGAAGCACAGGAGATCAAATGAAAGCTTGTACCCTAACTTTGCTGACAACGAGTTAATTTTTGCCACACAACCGATTGAGTTAACTATATATTAATTGATTAATTGAGTTAATTTCTATAACACACTTGAAGGGTCTGCCTTCAATGATCCTGCCAGAGCTATTAACTCCCTGTAGGCAGGTCTAAACAAACACTGGTTCAGTAGTTGAGTCAGAGTCACAAAAGAAAGGACATTGATTTCATCACTCATCTTTCTTTCAATAGACCAGATTGGTAGAACAATATCAGCTGAAAAGGATCTCTGAAGTCACCTGGTCCAATCCCCTGCTCAGAGCAGAACCATTTTGGAACAGGATGCTCATGGCTTTGCACAGCCGAGTGTTCTCCATGTCCAAAGATGCAGATTTCATTTCCCCAAAGGGGAAATAGGGCTGAGCTTCATGAGGCTCATATCAGTGGATGTCTGTAGGCTGTTAACATCCCTCTGCACGTACATCTTGTTTTATCTTTTTAAATATATGCATAGCTTTTTAACTTTGTTCAAATTAACACTCAGTTAATCTCAGGCAGTATGGGAAGATGTATGGTGGAGCTAAAGGGATTATAGTTCCCTCTTCTTTAGCATTACCTGGTCACATGGCAGAAGAGAGCCACACATCCACCCACATGCTAATTGCATCTGACTGGAATCAGGCAGAGGCAATTCGCAGAGCCAAATCTTTGTCTAGTGTAAAATAGCAGGGCCTATTCAAGATGAAACAACTTCTGCCATTTTAGAAAAGATAGAGATATAACCCAAAAGGCATCTTAAAAATTTGTTTCTGCTTCCACTGAAATCCAAGGAAAATTCCACAGGATTGTTACTTCCATCGCTGCAACATCAGGTACATGCAGACAGGGAATGGGCACTTCAGTACAGATTCATATCTAGTCCATACATTATTTGTTCTGTGGTAATGTCAGAAATGTTTTAGACAGCATCTGTTCACACAGGAATGCAGACATCCAGCATCAAATGACTTACAGGCTAAAATATTAATGCCTACAACATCAACTAACACTTCTTTACTATGAGCTAAATTTTCTCACTCTTTGAGGCTTCATTATTTTCCCATTTACAATACAAAATGCAGTGTTTCTTCCACCTCAGAGGACACTGGCCTTCCCTCAGCCAGTGTATATAAAATAAGGTGGTGTTAGAGGGAGTGATCACAGGGGTCAAAGTTGATGGCAGTGCTGGGATGGCACTGCAGTATCGACCATCTTGCTGACAATGTTTTTCCTTCTCAAATCTTAAACTTTTCCACACCTCTAAAAAGAAGAAGGTAGCCCCCAGAGAGGAGTCCTTCCACCCCACTGAACAACTCACTTAACTGCACAGCTTCTAAGCCATAAACCACTTGAGTAATCCCACTGCTCAACACGGGATAAAAGGAGAAAATAGCATTAAAGATTTAAAGTAAAGAACACAGCAAACCCAAATGATAGCTGCACCATTCACGTCATTACAGCTAAGGGTTTGTCAGCACTTTCATTATAATGCTCATTCCTCTGCTGTCACTCCAGGCTAAAATTTGGCAGAGCATAAAACTTAAAGCCCAGACAGACACAATAAGAACACAGCAAAAAGCAAAGCAAAGGTTTCAAGGACAGCATCCTAAGATACCTTTACGTGTCAGGAATAAACAGTATCTTACAAAGCATGATGCAAGAAGTTAAGCTAGGAAAACTATCCCTTCTCTCATTAAGATAGTGTGATAGAGAGGGGATTGAACTGAAGGCTCAGTGACATAGATTGTTACGAAACTACTATGAATCCAGAAGGGTAAGTATTAGTATGGTAATTTCAGTTAAATTTATGCTGCAGTACAAGGGAAGTCAGTAAGTTAGAAAGAAAAGGCAGACCACACACAAGTATTACATCTGAACAGAAGAGACTTCATTTTGGGAATGTAGGAAAATGTGTCTGCTTGGACTGGTTTGGGAAGTGGCAAGTGCCACTGACATGAGTGATTGCTCTCAAGCACTGTAGAGTACCTTTCTCCCTGCCTCCTTCCAGCATTGAGGTTGTTGCTTCAAACAGTCCAAATGTCCAAAATACAAGAAGAAAAGAGGACTAAACATAGGACCAAAATACCTCTTATACTCCAGCAGTAACTCTTACATTGTTGGCATTAATTAGCTGCCCCTCAATTCCATCCCCTCAGCTCCTTTGTCCGCCTGGCACCCATGTGGATACAGAGTGACCCAGAGCAAAGAACTGAGACCAGAACTAAGCTATGACAGAGGTCAGAGTGGCTTCGGATCACTTCTTGCAGTAACAGAGACAGCTAACGCTAAGTGTAAACAGATCACAGTATTAATTACTATTTTTCATATTTTTTAACAGGGTTGATTAATAGAAAATTGTAACAAAGATAAATTTACTGTTGCACGGACTTAGTGCATTGGATGGTTTAATCATTCCCCATCTTTGTCAGTTGGTGCTGTGGGACTTAGCACAAGACTTTTTAATTTTGTTTCAGCATCAATGAAGATGCTTCTTATCTTTAAAAAGCACTTAGAAATGAACTGCACTATCTATACAACATATGATTGCTATTATTATCTCAGTAAATTTTTATGAGGGTTTGAAGAACTCCAGTAAGTCAAAAAAGAGTGTGCTTATTTCCTCTGCTAGTAATTAGTTATAACAAAGACTGTAAGATAACAACTATATAGGTCACCTAATCCCACTGACTTTGTTAGGGTCACATCTTCCTTGACTTCCTAATGAGTGAAGGTTTGGACTGTGATATTCTCCCAGCAGCTTTTCGAGGACAGCTGTGCATCCTTCATAGTATACGTTCAAGTGTTGGAGAAAGTCTAGTGCATCATTCTTAGAGCAGTGCTACTGCTGAACATGTAAAATCTACATTGTGCTCATCTTAGGAGAGCTCTGATGGCTCTAAGGAACAGAGTATTAAAAGCAGTATTAAAACAAACACCTGCCCACGCAACATCAGTTTAATTTGGTAGCACAGGCACTGTAGCAATTAACAATGCTGGTGCCTAAGAACCACAGTTCTGTCATAAGTTTATCAGGTCGTGCATGCCTGTTATAATATAAAATGTATTGTCATTTATCACAGAGAAGAGGTGGAGCTCCCCTCTCCTGCTTGTCTGCGCTGTCAGGGAAGGGCACGCTGCTTGCATAAGATACAGGTCACATATTCAGAAGCATTTTCCTGGCACTCTCAGTCTTTTGCCTCTGTGCAAAATGCTGATGCTTCTGAGATTCAATGATTTAGCGTGTCACTGCACTGGCGTAACAGATGGCACAGGAGAGTGGTATGAATGAACAACGACTGAGGCACCGTGTCTCACTTTGTTCAGTGTGCAATCTTTCAGCACTCCTGATACCAGACATCTATTATTCACTCTTTAAATCAATCTGCTCCCTTTGGTTAACACTATCCAGTTAATAGTGTGATACATCTTTTGAAAAAATTAGGTAAAACCTGAGTGTAGCATGCAGAATTAATGGGCAAAGAGTTAGGACTTTTTAAACCCGAGGTCCTTATTCCCTTCTAACAGGATCCCAGAACACTGAGCATTGTCTTCATCGTGTATCTGACCACACAGCTCCCTGAATCAAACCCAAGTATTTCCTAGTCATCTGCAAAGCACAACCCTCCTGTGTCACTGAAGCCCCAGCCAACACCTGAAGTGAGCTTTTACAGGGGGTTAAGCATTTTTGGGCTTAACATAGACTTTGTGATTCATACAAAGATAAAGCAATACAAGGATAAAACTTATGAAAAGTAAGAAAAGGAGAGAAAAGGTTGAAAGTCTTCGAAGCAGCATTCACAGGAGTGGCCATATTTATCTCCTCACTAGGCACAAGGATCAAAGACGGTGGATTAAAAAACCTGTTCTTACCCACAGGTAAATAGGAGATAGCTGCAATATGAAATGCAAAGGATAACCTCTCCTCTCCTGTGAGTCAGAAATCATTGACATCCAACAACATTTTGTCAGACCTCAGGCAGCTGTTTCACATATTTCAGTGAGTACAGAAAGGAAAGAGTGATACCCTTAAATACCCATGTGTATGTTAACACGGGAAGTGGATGTATCAGGTAGAAAATAAATTATAAGCTCTTCAAGTGTAAGTATTAAAGCATCAAGCTATGAAAAGCACTGCAGCACTCTATAGTAACAGGCCAAACATTACAGTCTAAAAATGCTACAGAAATGTTTACATAACCGGATCTAAGAACCTAATCCAATGCTCATGGACTTCAGTGAGACTAAAAATCTTGATGCAACTTCCTTTTTTCTTTAATAATCCCTTGGAACTGTAAAAACAGTTCTGTGCTATGTATTTGGAGACCAAGGGTTTTCTGCTGATAAAAATCCCGGAAAAAACATTATTTTCTGAAGCTACTGCTGTCTCTGAAGGTTAATTAACACTGGCTTGATTTAGTTTTAAGGTGAAAAGAAACATGATTTTTTTGGTCTTAATTTGCTTTGATTTTAACCAACGTGTTACTGATACACAGTTCTTACGTGCTACACATTTCTTCTCATCTGACAGCTCTCATGCTTTGATCATCAAGACTGCAAAAGGAAGCACGCTGTGTAATAAGGACACAGATCCTACTTCAGGCAGCAGTGTCGCAAAACACGCTCAGTTAGAGAAATAAATTGCCTATCCTTTGGGAAATGCAGGCATTTCCAAGTTTATTTCCATCCTTAGTGGATAAAAAAATATCGAAACCCCAAAATGTTCAGTGAAATATAGATTGCATTGTCTCTTAATTTGGGAATATCAGCCAGGTCCTGTTGAAATATTTTTACAGTAATATTGAAATATTATAGTCCATACAGCTGAAAGTTCGCACAAGAAAAAATATCCAAACGAAAAAATAGAACTACAGTGTTCAATCTCCTTTTTAAAACATTCTGAATGGTTTCCATATCAAGTTCTTCCTGACAGATTTTGAATTAGGTATTTTCCAACAGTAAAAATATCTTTTCTCTACAGCTTACTGGAAATTTTAAATGTTATCAGCTTTCAAAGGAGCAGTAAAATAAGATAGAACCACTGAAGCTGTCCTGACTTTCAGGAATGTGTCTGCACTTGCACATATTTTATAAATTGTACAACCTCTGTGTGTGATCCATATCCAGGGAGAGGGAAAAAAAAGAGAATAGAAACAGCTGCTACTATTTTAATGCCTCTACCAAATTCATAGAATAAGAAGTTTAAACGTGTTTGAAAGCTAATGCAGTGGGCATTTTCTAAACCCAATATTTTATATTAACAGGAAAAGTCATTAGTAACACTCTTGAAAACGTATAAATGAATACTTTTTTTACAAGATTCATCCTTGTGGACTGCTAAAGACACCTAAAAGTTGCTTTAATTCCAAAGACAGCTTCCACATCACCTTTTTTTTGCATAGTTTCAAAGCCTTAAATGACCTCCAGCCAGTCAGAAACATGTGTCAAATTATGCAGTACCTATTGCTGTGCTGTTCTCCCAACCCCAGATTTTTTATTGGAATTCTGAGCAAATAGAAGACATTCAAGCATGAAGTCTGGGCAAGGTCAGCATGCTCTCTGCCTGGGCTGGAAATGATGTGGGAACTTCCACTTGGTTGGTCTCAGCGCAGTTTCAAAACAGTGCAAAAGGGATTTGAGGGAAGCAAGGTCGTGGAGAACACTCAGCTCTGCAAGGTGGGAATCCTCCCAATGAAAGAAAGGCATTATCAGCTTTTCCTGCAATGCACCCAAACCTATAGCAGGGGAAGCCTGGTACATCCAGGGATATGTAGCAAAATGACCTGATGGTGGATGCTGCACCCACTGTTTGATTCCTGTCCAAGCCCACCTGTGGCAAGAGGAAAAGGAGCCAGTTTCCTGCAGAATGCCGGGATGGAGCCATTCCACCTGTTTGTGCATGGACAGTGACAGGGCAGAGCAAGTGCCTCTGAGTCAGGCTGAAATACAGATACTTGTCCACAAATGCATGAGGTAAAATGAAATTTTTCACAATAGTTTTGCAATTATTTGCCCAGTCGAAAAGTTACATTAATTTCTTCCTGAAGGTCATTTAAGTGTAAGATCTATGAAGTAGATAGGAATTAAAGGGAAAAAATAGGAGCCAGAATAACCCTTTGCTAGTATATACTTGGAGAATGAAGGCAATTTAACCTCTGCCATCAGTGTGGAGGTTGTGCCATTGTAAAACCTCTCACATCCAACCCTGTGGCACATCCTAAACCAACAGCAGCTTAAGGCTGATCCCTCAGCTCTGGAAATGGGCTGGTTTAAAGGCATCTTTGATCCCCTGACAAATAGATCTTGTAACAAAAAAAAAAAAAGAAAATTAAAAAATAGATACAGGCCAGGACTTTGAAAATAATAAATTCAGTGGAGGAAAAAAAGCCTCCTAGGCTTTGACAGGTCTTTCTCATACATATGGAGTGTCTGTGCATCATAAAATGTATCAGTCAGCATGTCAGTATTAATGAATAATGAGAAATACAAGGGAGAAGTCAAAGCCTGAGAGCAAAGGACAATGAAAGCTTGGATGACTTTTCTGTCTCTCAAGTTATAGGTGTGCTTCCTAAAATATCAGAATTAAAACTGAGTTACAAAGTCTACTATGTGCGGTACAAGTCCTTTACAACATCAAATCTAAGGAATCCATAAAACTTGCTTCTCTCAAACTAATGATCTTTATACATGTTGCTGAAACATCTGAAAATGTGCATCCAGTCAGTGTGAACAACCCAGGATGAAATAAAACTTCAGCTTCTTTTGCAAAAACAAAATACAGCAACTCCAGTGGTTAGTGAGGCACAGGAGCTGCAACAGTGACCATTCTGAAAACCAATACTGCAGACCTTCCCAAAGAGCAAACTGACCCCACCATCTGAAACATTGCTGAATTCAGTGTAATTCTTTACCTAATTCCTCTCAACCATTTAATTTTAATGAAAGCATTCTAAATGACATTTAATACCATTTCAGTAAGGAGGTTTTTATAAAATAAGAAAGGAATCACCATCATTTTTAAAGTATCATTACCCCTTCTGTCTCGAAAACTGACTACTCCTTTAAATAAATTTTAAAAATGTGTTTATGGGACCATGGGGTCCTGCTTCTCTTTTACCTTTAAGACCAGTTCAGTTTTGCTATTCATATGAAAAATGTTCTAAACTGACTGAAGGTCAAACCTGCTAAAGCCCAAAGATGATCTGGTCTGTGTTGCCTGCACCCTTTTACAGACCCAGATTTCTGGTGTGTAACAAGAGGACAGTGCCACGTCAGTTGACATAACAGATTCAGCCCTGTTCTTTAACACATTTTGGTCCTGGTGTGAGTCAGTTGCCTTCATAACAAAAAATTCCTTTTCTGTGCTGTTTACTGCTTTAATATTCTAATATTGTTGGATGAAACAACAGCAAAACTTCCCTACCACAAACCTCTAAAAAAGGGGCAGGTGTTTAGACAAGGAAGAATTAACAGACAGCAAAATTTATCATTTAGGTCTCTGCCTATTATATATGAATATCTAAAATGACAGTTTCTTTTTTTTGTACCATACACATTTCATAAAAAACAAAGCTTCATGATTTAACAGAAATTCAAAATGTAGCAGAAAAGTTCTGAATGTAATTAAAATGTAATTAATTTTTAAAAATAAAAAACAGACGGTTTTTTA
The DNA here is from genome assembly GCA_013397055.1 of Pachycephala philippinensis. Lineage (NCBI taxonomy): Eukaryota > Metazoa > Chordata > Aves > Passeriformes > Pachycephala > Pachycephala philippinensis. The sequence continues at coordinate 278,558 of VWZT01005160.1, read as the reverse complement.
TTCTTTTCAATGACCATACCACAAAATACAGTCATATACATTTAAACTAGAGTTACCAAGCCAGGTCCCCAGTTTTATTACAGTTGCTTGTAATGAGGGGGTCTCTTCAAATTAATCTGCAGTGCAATTAACTATTCAGTACACTAAAATGTGGAGTTGAAACTTGGTTTCCCTGGGGAAAAAAAAAATAATAAAAAAAAAAAAGCTGCAACGGATGAACTCTGATGCTGTGTAGAATAATGTTTTAACACTTGTTAAAATGCTGAGTTTTGAAGGAAGCATGTAGTGGAAAGGAGTACCCAAAAACAGAAGTGTGCTTCCACCCCACTCAGCAAATCCCAGCATCAAAACTGACTATTCAGTAATACCCAGGAAATACCTGTGCATACCTTCTGTGTACTAAGACGTCTTAGATGTGCTGCCAGAACTGGTCCTAACAAAACAGAGTTAGACGCAACCATCAAATCTACCGACCTTCCATTTTCACAATTTATACAGTAGTATGTTTTACATATCAAAATAGAAATCATCTGATAAGACATTAGAGTAACAAAAAGCCTGTGCTTTTTTTTCAAATTGCTAAGAATGACTATGGTACAAAGCCTCTCTTTTCAAAATAACAGCTGCTTGTACCCTGCAGGAAAGAGAAGAAAAGAAATTGGGCTTTTGGATTCCTGCAGGGGTTCACCAAAAGGGATAAAGAGCTGGCAAATTTCAGAACGCTGCCTTAACACATACCTGCTACCAGGAGATCTTCTGTTTGTAAAACAACAGCAAAAATTAGGGGGGGGCAGGAGGGTGTAATGGTGTGACTTGAACTGACAAATGAGGTGCTGATTCCAGACCATATGTATTGAATTCTCCCCCAGAAGCCGAAAGAACAGTCACAGAGTCCATCTGCTCTCCGTGCTGCAGAATAAAGCCTCCTTTGCTCAGAGCACTCAGCGCAGCACATGTATGAGATTCAACTTCACCTTCCTGTGATTATCTGAGTACATTCCCCAGCAAGCTTGTCTTATCCACTTGACAGCTGCCGAGTGATCTGGGCCGAGCCCAGCGCTGTCCCTGAGCCAGTGGCACGTTAATGGACAGCAGCACCACACGAGATGTGACAGGGCAGCCGAGCACAGGGTTTATCTTGCATTTCTTCTGTACGCTCCCCGAGCCACTGCACAAGTGTCAGCACTTAGAGGAGCTGATTCTCCCTATCTAAGCAGCCTTGCCGAGGCTTTGACAGGGATTCCTGTTTGAAATGTTATTCTGCATTCCAAACCAGGCCAAGATTGCATTAACAGAGGAAGAAAAGGGTAGTCAATAACTCCTCTGAAATTATGCCACATCTTCACTTGAGGAATGACTGGATCTAATTCACTGAGCTGTGTGCTCCAAGAGAAAGGTGGAAGAGAAAGGTTGGTAAGCAATTGAGGATATATGCCCTGTATTTCCTTACATCTCTTTTGCCATTAAATATACCGAGTAATGAGTGCTTTGTTATAAAATACTGTTGAGGTTGCCTGAATAGTCTTGTATTTATTTAATAAATTACTCAGCAAAAGAGTGAATTTGGCCAGGCATCCACTGGTGAGGAGACTGCTAATTAACTGATATCCAGGCAGGCAGCAATTACCCTTCTCCTCCCAGTCAAGAAGAATATCTCTATTCCAAATGTGTGTTGGGAAAGAATTAAGAGCTATAAAATATACGCCTCTTCCAGTAGGAAGCGATTTGGAAAGGCATAGCAATCAACCTAAAGATTTCAAATGATGTGAACTAAACACAAAACGAGATAAAATAAAGAATCTGTGCTTTATGAAGGGAATGAACTGGCTTCAGAAATAAGTTTCCAGCTGGGACCAGATTGCAAATGCCTTTATTCACTCTGCAGGAATGGTTATTCACGCGAACAGCCCCTGCAAAGCCAGGGAAACAAACCCACATGAGCATGTAGTCAGACTGTGAACATGGAGCTTGCCATCTGACCTCCAAAAGCAACAGAACCTTGTGATGCTTTTACTGAAAATACCATAGGCTGTTACACCTTGGGGTTATGTTTATTTTCCTCAGACATGATTTTGCTGTCATTTCATATATTATGTTTTAGGAGGAAATTAGCTGATTTAATATTAATTTATGGAGAGTTTTTAACTCTTACACATTTGGTCAAATTTCCAGGTTGGTGTCTCAGCAACAGATTTGTAGCAAATGTGATGCTGGGATTTATCAGGCTTGCACTCGTTTTGGCTTTTTGGATGTCCAGCCAGAAGGCAGACTTGCCATGGCCACCTGGGGCTGAGGCTCTGCTGGTGGGCACCCTGACCTGCACATCACACAGGTGTGGGCACAAAGGCAACCCAGAGTCTCCCCATGGTGAGCAGGAATCAGGGATTCCTTGAGGATCCTCTGCATCCTGAGTTTAATGACCCACGAGGGAAGGGATGGGTTTAGAATCAAGCTGTTCTGATTACAAGAGTTTTACATAAAGGCTGAAAAAGAAATGTAAGAAGTACAATTGGTGCCCTAAGGGGAAAATTTCAAAAGCCCATATAATATTTAAGTGCCAAGCAGCAAGAAGCAGTTAGAGCTAATATCCAAAACTGGAATCCAAGCCTAGGACACGAGGTGATCTGGCACACAAAGGCCAGCAGTCAGGCTAAATACCAAAGGTCAAGAGCCCAAGCCAGAAACCAAGATACAAGCCAAAGGTTAGGACTGAAATAGGTCCTGGATGCAAGCCAAAGGTCACCAAATGAGCATTTTCAAATAGCCACACACCTCAGCTACTGAGTGGTCAGTGAACAAATTTAGATGCTCCCTTAAACAGCACTGGTGTTAGCACTGGGAGCATTCCCAGGCTGACCACAGCCACTATGGCTGTGGACTTGCTGAAAGGGTCAGCCCAGCCACCAGTCCTTACCAGCCACCACCGAGGCCAGTCTGAGTCAGCCAGATCCAGACTAAAGCTGGGAACAGCTCCCTTGGATCACACAGAAGAGTGAAGCCCATGGCAGCCACACACATCTGCACAGTTTCCCATTGGAAAAATTAAGTTATGCACATTTGCAAGGTTCCTCTCTGGCATAAGCTCAGTGGAAATGCAAACAAAGGCAGTTCCAGATGAAATATGAGAAAAAAATAGGCCCCAAAGAGACTACAGAAGCCTCAAAAATCCCTGAACTAACAGAAGATCTTGTTACAGATCTACATTTCAGTTGCCTTTTTCCTCTATTACCTTTTTGCTGATTATAACAGAAGTCCTGCTGCTGCTGTATCCCTTTGCCTACACAGAGATAAGCAAGACATTCGCCTCTGATAATTTTACAAGGTAAACATTTTCTAGTGTTTGCTTATTTTTAATGAGAAACGGGTAACAAAAGTATCAAAAATAACCTTCTAATGTATAAATTAAAATAATAAATTCATACTAATGTCCCATTATATACCTCATTAGCACATCCTCTGGAGAACACTTAACGGCTTTGGGAGCATTTCAAAAACCAGTACAATGCTGCTTAAAACTACAATTAAGAGAAATCTTAAATAATAATCTCAGTGAACAGTTTGCAAATAGCCCATATACCCGAATACGTTTTTGCAAACATTAATAATTCAATTCTGACTAGAGATGCAAATGAAAAATCAACTTAAAGAGAGAGAAAATAGACAATTTCTTTATCTTCCTCTCTGATTTTTTTCAAGGTTATAAAGAACTGATAGGGATTGAAGTAAGTTTAATAAGTCTCTCCGTTCTGCTGACATGATGGTAATAAATACACTTGTACAATTACCTTCATTGTTATACAATTTTTTCTTTCTCTGATTTTTTGACAAAGTGGCCCTATTCTGGCAGTCATGCTTTCCTGGTAAAGTCAGCGTTTCAGTTACTAGCTTTCACTTGCAGTGGATTTCACTCAGTGAGTCTTTAATTGCTTAAACTCAGACAAATAGTTACTACCCTTCAAACCTCTCAGCAGCTGGCTTGGTGCCACCAAGCCACAGACAGCACTTTGCAGAAGTGTGACCACTAAAGAAGCACCATGAATCAGGCAAGAGCCTATAAAAGGAATATCTGAGGCTGGATAAATGTAAAAATCCTGATATTACACAATATTAGCGGGATTTTCTAAAGGAACAAGAATAACCCTTTTAAGTTAAGCATTCCCCACAGCTGTTTGTAAGCCAACAGCGTTGCCTGGCTCTCGTGTCACAGAAGCTCATGAATCACATAATGGCCCTGAAGTGCTAAATCTTAGCTAACACAGCCTACTTGGCCAGCTCCCCCCTACAGCTGGAATTTAAGACCAAGTCCAAAAAAAACCAAACACCAAAACAGAATAAAATGGGAGAATCTTACCAAAACATATGCCCACGTTATTACCAGGCAAACAGTCCCCTTCCCACACAAACACATTACAAAGACATGCCTGGTTTTGTCTCCTAGAGCTTCCCTCAGCCTGAGCTCCCCTGCTACTCCTGTGTGGACACTCTTGCTACAGAGGGCAGGAGGAAGAGCCTTTCCCTCAGTTCCCTTTCCATGCACTGCAGGAGCTCTCCCTCTGTACCCAGCTTACCTCCCAGACATAACCACCCCCTGATTATTCACATAACAAATCCATCATGAAAACAGAGCTGATCAGAATTTTTCTTAATCCAGTAAAATATGCCAGTTTTATCTCAGAGTGAAAACGTTTTACAGAGGCGATGTTTTGTTCTATCTTTTGGTAGCTGGTTTTGAGCATTTTTCTGTTAGGGTAAATAGTGGACTCTGGCCACTCCTGCCCTGTAGGACAGCTCATCACTCCTGGAACTCAATTCTCCTGGCTGACAGGTCTTTTTTGTCATGGAAGTGTCAGGCTTCCTAACAATGCCCCATCTCCATCTGAGCAATGTCAGGAGCACACAGGGACAGGGAAAGGCCAGCATGGCAAGCTTCACCTCCCCATCCCCGATTTCCGTGCCAGCTGTCAGCAGCCACAGATTGCACTCAGGGGCAGAGGAGGAGCTGGGCAGGCAGGCAGGCACCGTGTCACTCCGGGACTGCAGAGCCCAGCTCAACCTGCCAGCTCTGCAAGGCGTCACACCAGAAGGAAAAAGCAAGAGGAGATGTGGTCCTTCAGCTGTTTGTGCATATGTGCATTGTTTACACTGCAGCTCTCAAAGTCTGTTGCATTTAATTGTTTTGAAAATCACATGGTTTGCACAGACTTCAGACGAGGTAGTAATTCTGAAAATGAGAGCTAGTTGTACTGACCATGAGAGTCTTGAAAGAACCTATTAGAGCCTGTCATGAAAACTGGTACTCAAGGGGTCTTGAAATAATTGTTTGAGACTATTACAATCTATTGGAGAGCTGTTCATCAGCTTGCCAATCCTCACCTGACAAAGTACAGCACCCCTACACAAGCTCTTTATATTCAGCATTTCCATGCACTAATTCCACATACAAAAGTAATTTTATTGTGATGCACCACGGGGAAAAATATTCTTGTATGAATGCAATGGATGGTTTCAACACACAACTTATTAGTTATTTCTTTATTCCTTTGAAAACACGCCAAAGCAAGCAACCTAATTTGTAGACTAATGTCCCAAGTTATATTTATGTTCCAAATGAAAATTCAGTTAATCTGTGCACAGAATTTTGCAGAAAATTCTGAAGGAGGTAGTTGACTGCCATTTCTCTACACACAAGTAACTGCACACTACCCATTCAAAATTAATTAAATAAGATGCTGCCACTTTTGTTCTTTAAGAACTCGTTACTATCAGATCCCTTATTTTCTAACACCAAGGTCAAGGGACATGAGGTCCCAAAAGCAAAAGGCTGCGATTGCACTTCCACCACAGCCTTTAAGGACTGAGCTCCAGCCATGTCTTAGCTAAACTCTGTCCCAGTTTGGTTGCAAATTTCCACAACACTGTGTGTGAATGCCTTCCCCTTGAAATGCCCTTCCTGTTCCACTCCTCACACATCTTATCCACACGGCTCCCCTGAGGATCTTCATCACACAACTTTATGGCTCTTTTCTGAGTGACTGTAGCAAAGGAATTCTCCATCAGCCAGAACTTAATTGGAGGAAAGAGGCCAAATAAGAGGTTAGGATCTCATCCAGTTTATTTCCTTAGTCATGATGTAACGGAGCTTCCCTTTTAATCAAGTATGGTGACTCCTCCCCACCTCTCCCAGCTTGCCTTCCTCACCCCTTGCAGGAAGGGTAGCTCTACCTCAGAATTTGATTTCAAAGCAGGAACGCATTATGGATTCTTGACTGCAACTGACAGAGGCAGAATTTAGCACATGACACACGTTCAGTCCACGCGGTTTATGTCACTGAATACTCTTGGACATGATACATCCTGGAGAAAGCTGCCAAAGCAAGGAGCCAGGGATCCATGTGCTCACAGCAGGAATTAAGGGATGCTGTGCTCCAGGCTCTCCCTACACCCGTGTTTGTTCCTGTTTCCAGCAGGAAGATGAGACCCACAGAAGGTGTTGGCTGACGCTTAGGTGCTCCAGGACACGCACCCAGCCAGAGCAGAGCTCCAAACCTGCTCCTTTGCCCTGGTGACAGCACCCAATGCAGCTGCTGCCCTCACCTTCCAGAGAGGTTCTGTGATCCTCCAGCATCCCACCAGCCCTTCCCCGGATGAGTGAAATATCATCAGCATGCCTACTGCTGATACTGCTCCTCAGAAAGTATTTCAATGAAATTTATGATGATGAGTAAATACACCGCACTCACTTTATGGATGGGAAAATGAAGGCACAGAGAGCTGCAGTGGTTTAATAACCTCTGAAATGAACGCAGGTTTGCTGATTCCCATTCCTCTGACACTGGAAAACCCAAGAAGCATCAAAAGTAGCCCAAACCACCAGGCTGTTTTACATTCTGTTTGTTTCCAGTCATGTCTGAAAAGCTCTAGAAGCTATTTACTCTCAGAATCATGTTGCATCTTCCTTATTAGTACTGTACCACATCAAGAAAAGCCTATTGAAAAATACACATTTGCTCATAAAAAATTAATCTAACCTATTTTAGAGATGATTGCTCTGATATGTGCATATATTGCAAGAAGATAAAATATTTTTAAATAAAATATTAAAATAAAATATTAAATTAAAAATAAAACAAAATAATGAAAAATAAAAATAATATTAGTAAAAATATTAAAATATTTAAAAGGAATTCTGACTTGCTATTTTACAGCAAGGCTTCAGAGATAAAGCAGCATAGAAATCTACATTTTAAAATTTATGTGATGGTCCTAGTATTTAAAGGGCCAGATACATGGAGGCATCAAAAGTGGCTCAGGAGAAAAGGGAGGCTTTAAGAAGACAAAAATATAAGTACACAATAATGCCATAAAGCTGACACAGTATATTTAAGGTAGATCACTCAGTAATTATAAATTGGCTGAGTTAAAAACTAACATGGTTCTACAAAAGTAGCTTTCTGAAGGCTCAGGGTTACTACTATGATGCACAATTATTCCTGATTTATTTCTCAATTCTGTACAGAGCAGGACCTTGCTAATCTAATTACCTTTTTTTTTTTTTAACTGTTTAAGGAGACCTAGGGGAACAGGCTACTCTGCTTGTAATAGTAATTGAATATTTTTTTTCCTAATGTTATTATAGCAATAAAACAGCAACTACATGCAAAATGAAATAAGCGTTTGAAAATCACTGATGGTGCACTTTTGCTACTGCAATATTTTGTCCAATGAATATTTGCAATGGAGTTCACTTTCAGCAATGAAATTAGCACAGTCAGGCCCTGAGGCTACAGCCAGATAAAATATCCCAGAAGCGGCTAAAGATGTTTGTTCTAAACCCAACATATTACTTAAGCCCATCAATCAATAAAAGTCAGGCTGCACACCTGCACCTAATGAACTTACAGAGGCTGCCATCACTGAAAGGCTTGTATTCAAAAATATGCTGTATTTAAATTTTTCTACAAATTTACTCAGGAAAAACACATTGCTGGATATTATGCAAAATGCAGAGTCCCAGGAATAACGTTTTCCCTCTAGTTCTGATTTATGTCAATGATAAACTTCTCTCTTTCCTCTGTCAGTGACAGATTATAACTAAGGATGAATGTGATATAATTTTTGAGCTGAACCTCTGTGCCCTAGTTTAAAAAAAAATCATTTTACCTGTCTAATTTCACTACCTACCTTTGTCAGAGAAGAGCTGTCATATTTTGATGCAAATTCCAGCAATTTACATGTTTCAAGCTGGCAGGCAACGTCTTCCTAGAAAAACTTGCCACCCTTCCACAATCTCCTGTGAAATGGCAAACCAGGTTAGAAAGACAGAGGAGATTGGATTACCTGTCTGCACCAGATCATTGTTTCTAGGAGATAATCCATAAATGATTAATCCTTCTAATGTTATTGAGCAATGTAAGGAGGGCTGCCTGTGACCTATTTCACCCTCTTACACCGTTGTTGTGGGAGCAGCTTTACTGTATAAATCTAATCGAGTATTTTCATTCTTTTGTTTTTATCGAATTGTAACTGCAATTTAATGACTTTTCTCTGTCTCTTTCAACATTATTTTAGCATCTCTTGGATGGACCATAACTGCTGGTAACACTCGTATCCAAAATGTCAGTGGACACATAGATGACTAACTGCGTTTTTTTGTCATTTTCCTTGTACTTTATTAAGTTACATTATTTCAGAAAAGTGCTGTTGTTTTTAATGTTTTATGCTTCACATTTTCTAGAAGATTTTTCCAATTGAATAAGGAGGAAAAAAAAGAAAAATTAAAGTCATCCATTCCTTTACAGAATCATTACTGCAATTATTCCATGACAAAGAAACTTCTAGTTAAATTCACATTTCAGTATTGCAACAGCTAAGAAACTCAGATGCTATGAAAAGTAGTTCTGTGTTATCTCTGTTTTATACAGAACATGGACACAGGAAAAAAATCCCATACCTACAGCTAGGTAAGTCAGTAGTCCCAGAACAATCTTCCTAAGCCTTGTCACTTCCACATGATGATCCTGCTAAACCAGAAGTCCCTTTACACACCAACCTATCCGACTTTCATTGTTCAGATTAACACTGCTGCCCTGCAGCACTGTTAACGTGTAGGAACTTGGAAAACTTTCCTCTGAAGGCAGAAGAAGATTTTGCACAGCCAAAAATAAATATCTGCCACCATGAATATGCAATAAGGTACCTGTGGCTGCAGCATTAGTGCAGAAAGAGCACAGTGCAAGTTGGAACTCCTTGGAAAGGCTGCTGATCCACTTGGCCCTCCAAAGAGCAGAACAACTGCCAGGGGAGGTAACTACACAACTTGAGCAGTTCATACCATATTTATACAAATGAGGAAAATGCTCAAGTAATGCCACCTGTGAAATAAAAGGATCTTTCAAATAAAATGGCAGCACTTCAAAAATGATAGCATCCCCCGCCCCTTGGGGATTTTTTTTTTATTTTACTTTTATGTAAAATAAAAGTTCATTAAGTTATTAAGGAGGTTATCATTAGGACAATTTGTCCTATCTAGAACTAAGCCCAAATTTACAGTCTGTAGCATTACAGCCATTATCCTGAAATTTAGGGTATAGATAACAATGCAATTACTAATCAATATCCCAGAAATTGCCTGCTATTACAATTCAAGGAAAACATCTGCAAACAAACCAACGAAAGTGTTTCATTTGCAAAACAGCTCATGAAACCAGGAATTTCTGGCAATTGGTTCAAGTGAAAAACTGCAAAGATAAAATACGAGCTCTATGAGTCACTCAGATTTGCAGGACTCACTGGACCCTAATTCAGCCTGGAGTAATAACAGAAAATGCACTGACTGGGAGCACTGGCTGCATTTCTCCCTCATCTGAACAGCAGCAATAGATCTTTTGCTGAGGATATTCAGCCAACAAGGGAAAAACAAAGGGGCTGATGAATGAAGACATTTTCTGTAGGAAGTTTAAAGGAGTGACTGCAGCCCAAATAAGCTTTGGGGATACATAAGTAATCTCCTGTGTAAAAAGAGAGGCTAGAAAAAGAGTTTGTATAACAGAACTGCCAACAGCAGAGCAACAGAGACCCAGCCATGGTGTCACAAGCAAATGAAAGAGTAAAGGAGGGTCTTTATTGCTTCATCTACCTTAATATTAACATATATTAAGCAGACAACAGTACTTAGGGTAATAAATTATCATATCCTGTCCTATAAAACCTCAGCAGAATAACTGAACTATAAAACACCATGTTCTCTTCACTTGTTGAAACACAAATGGAATCTGTTGCACTCACAGAGAAAATGTGGAAAGGGCATCATGTGCATCATCCCACTTGTGCCTGGTTCTGTGCAAGAATCGGGAGCAGGGAGTGAGAGAGGAACACTCCCCAGCACAGCTGCGAGGAGGGGCAGGGAGATTTGCACCACACAACACTCACAGCACACGCCTGAGCAGCTACAACTTCCCCGTGTGCCCCGAGACTCTGCCTGTACACACTCTGTGCTGTGCTTCAAGGCTGCAGAGGCATGATGCCTAAAGAGGCCAACCTAGAAACAGAGACTGGACAGGAGTAAGGGAATAAAGGTGCATATTTATTGGAAAGGCCTTCAGAGGCACACCCTGGGCAGGCCAAAGGCTGCACCCAAGATGGACCCCGAGTCACGAGTTCTTCACACTTTTATAGCTTTGGTCCATTTGCATATCAACCCCATTTCACCGATTAAACTTTAGCTAATGATGGAATTTCCCCTCAGCTTGCCCCCCTTCTCAAGATGCTGGGTTACACATTTTGGGCCTAGGCCGGGCTGGGTGTCCTTGGAGAGCAGCCTGGAGAGGCTTTGTTCTGTCTGTCTCAGCATGAGAGAGCAGCAGCTCACAGGCTGCAGGACACTGCGGAGTTACACACTGGGAATAGAGAATTTGAGAAATATAAAAGCTAAAACACAAGGCATCAGACAGATAACAGTTCATGCATCATTCCTGATACAAAATATTTTATTCCAATGCAACAACAGTGAAGATGGGCAGGGAGAATAAATTCACTGAAATGCAGAACTGGAATTAGCAGATGAAGGAGGAAAACAATCCATAACCAGGAACCACTGCTTCCCTTTCTTTTTTGCTGCCCCTGTGTTTCACTTTTAATGCAAGATGAAGCCAAGGAGTTTTCACAACTGAGATCTCACACAGCAGAAAGCTTCCTTTGCCAATAAGTTTTTAAACCTGAAAGACACCTTTGCTTTACAGGAATCTTGCAGAAAGCAGCAGTTTGGTGCAGACATTTAAGATGTCATTTAAAACCAGTTTTTTAAAAAAGTTTTTGTCATTTTCTTTCTGTTTCAATTGAGTTCTTAGAATGTTGTTGTACTATAAAATAATTTTCAAACCTTAATTTCCTCTTACTGTCTTTAGTTTTCAAACTTTAATTTCCTCTTACTGTCTTTCTCTAATAGTGACTGTTAGTGAATAATGAGACATTTTACATCAAAGTATTGCCTTTAAGGGCAAACACTACAGAACCAGAGAAAACCCAAATTTTATGGATTAGGCTCTCCTGCAATGAAACCATTAGAAGAACATAGACAATTTATGGAGCTCTAAGATATTCCATATGACTTTCGTTGGGTTTTTTTACTGATGCTTATGTCCTGGGGTTCAAGGGTGTTTTAGCGGGATGAAGCTTTGTGTCTAGATTACTTTTTCCCTCAGAAATGCATTTTTACTTTATACTAGAACTTTTTGACACCAAAACAGGCAAATTACTGTTCTGCCCCAAAAGCTTTACAGTTTGAAAAATTATATTACACAGGAACTTGATATTTCCACTTCTTGTCAGAAAGACTTTTTGTGGAACCACACAACTGCTGGATCCTTGTTTATAGTTTGTGCATTAAATGTCAGCCGTTGTGGGAGAAGACTGTACTGCAGAGCTGTACTAAAATCAGAAGTTTGTCCACCTGCAACAGAGAACAACATGACCTGTGGCAATACAGAGCATAGCAGACATTCTTTAAATTCTCAGGACGGTCAGGAGCTTGCCACAAACATGGTTTTGTTAAGAAATTTACAAACCTGTTTTTCTCCTGTCAGATTGCACAAAATGCTGCTTAAAGATACTTGAACCTGAGTGATCTTATCTTGGAACTAATTTATGCCTTGGTCCTAATGAATATTTGATACTTTCCTGTTCCTAAAATCACCCAAAATTGAAAAAACTGCAGGAAAAAGCTCAATGCACTGTTACTTTGTTCTTGTTTCAGCAAACATAGCTAATGTACTACATAGCACTCTACTTTACATATGACATTTTGCTGTCCTATGTACCTTTACTTTACCTGAGAAACGTACCTGAGTACGTTTACTATAGCTGAGAGAAATATTTAACCCCCAAATTCTTCTACAATATTGAAAATTCCATATCCTACTGCAGACCGTGAAATACTGATTTACCACAAAATGACAGACATGGGAGCAAACAGCATCACCCTCAAAGTGCGGGAAGAAAATTCCTGAGCCTGTGACACAGCTCATCGCACTTCACAAGCCAGCCCGCAGTAAACTCCGGAGCCTTTGGATTACTAACGGGGTAAATAAATAATAACGAGACGCGAAGGCCAGCCCTCAGCCCTCAGCCCTGCCCACGCGTGTCGGCGAGGGCGCCGCCCCTGCCCAAAGCCCACGGCCCCGGGGCTCCGCCAAGGACCCACGGCCCTGCAAGCCCTCGGTCCCCGGAGCTGCGAGGGGGAGCGGGACCCTGGATCCTGGAAGGGGCTGCGGGTCCCGAGTTGAGAAAAGCGACCCGGGAAGGGCCCGGCGGGGCGGGGGCCGGACCGGAGGGCGGAACTGCGGGCGCGGGCCGGGCGATCCGGCCGGCGGCGGGGCCGGGTGCGCCGGTGCACCAGCGCGGCTGTTGCCGTTCCGCGGGCGGGGCTGCCCGGATCCAAGATGGAGGCGGCGGGCAGAGCGGGGCAGGAGATGAGCCTGGCGGCCCTGCGGCGGCACGACCCCTTCATCACCGGCATCGCCGACGTGACCGGCCAGGTCGCGCTCTACAGCTTCAGCCCCAAGGACAACGAGTGGGTGAGTCCGGCGGGCAGGGCCCGGCCGTGCCCGCGCCCCGGCAGCCTTCGGGCGCGGCGCGTCCGCACGGGGCCCGCGCGGGGCTGCGCTCGCCCAGGGGGAACTTTGGGGTTTGGGCGCGTTCCCCCCGCCTGTGTTGGGGGAGAGGAGAGAGAAGGAGAGGAAGAGAAGAGGCGAGAGGGAGAGGAGAGGAAGAGGAGGAGGTGGAGGAGAAAGGGGAGGAGGAGGAGGAAGAGGGAGAGGAGAGGTGGAGGAAGAGGGAGAGGCGAGGCCGTGTGTGCGCTCGGGGAGGCGGCGCCGTTCCCCCTCCGACCTGGGTAGCGCTGGGGCTGGAGGGCGCTTTGGCTCCTGGTGGCCATTGACTTTTTTTAATCGTACTTTGTTGTTGTTGCTCGTGCCTGTTGCACAGAGCCCTTGTTCAGGAAGAGAGGGATTTAAGAGATGTTAGTGTTCGTCGTTGCATTAAAACACAGTTTTGGCTTGACCACCGGGTTATAAAAATGGGAGAGTGGGGAACTTTACGTTGTCACGTGCAGCCCTGGAGCTGCCGAACTTTTTGCGCCCGTGAGTCACAAGCCCCTGGTGAGGGTTGCTCTGGAAGCTGCAGTGTGAAACAGAGCCATGGCCCATATCGGGCTGTGCTGTTGTTGCTGTCCTTGGAGTGAAACTCTGGAACACAACCGATATTTGGAGACTTCCCCGTCAGGCTCAGCATGGGAAGGTTGTGGAACACTGTACAGCAAATCGGCAGATTGAGAGCGTGAGCAAAATCTTTTGGAAGGGGTTTAACTTCCTAATCTTTCTAATAAAAAAATACGTAGTTTCTGAAAACAGGAGAGCGTATTTTTAGACCTGTGATGTCAAACCTTATGGAAAGAAGCATATTGTGAGTCTCTGTAACTAAAACACCATACGAAACGTACATAACTGTGCGAACAAGCACATCCTTGAAGTGCGTTTGTTGTCTTTTGTAGGAAAAAACCGACATAGAAGGGACCTTATTTGTGTATAAAAGGTAAGGGTTGGTTTGTTGTTTTGGGTTGGTTTTTTGGGGGAGGGGGCTTATAATGGTGATGATGTTTGTTTTCCTTCCCTAAGAAAGCAAACTCCAGATGGCTTCCTGCAGAGCTTTCACACTCATCACTGCATACTTGTCCAGCTGTTAACTGCTGTGTACTCATTCAAAAAGAATAAACTTTGCACACGGGTGAATAACTCTGTCAAAAGCCCCTAAAGGTACTGCTGAGGAAGCATAAAACTTGAATGCTACATATGTACCCACATCAAAAACCAGTTTATTGAGCTTATTTTATTAATCCAGTAGCATTTGTTAGTGCACTGAGTTTGTTAAACACCAAGTCTCCTTTTGTCTCCTTAAATCTGTGAAGTTGATTATGAAAACAATAGAGATCAGAAATTAAATAATCTGTTTTAATTATCCCTGGAAAATGGCATAAATTTTTGTAAATGGATGAAGTTGCCCAAAAGCTGGAGATCTCATAGTGTCTGGTTTTGGGGGCTATTTGATTTCCTCATCAAAGCCGTGAAAGAATTCTCTAGAATTCCAATTCTCTAGAACAGGTAAAAGGAGTGAGGAGGAGAACCAGCACATAAAATCAATCGTGAATTCAAGTTTTAAATTACAAGAAAACAAAAAAATCTAAATGAAATAACACTTTGTTGAAGGTAAGAAATAGAAATAGTGCAGACTTAAGCCCTCCTGAAGCAGACTGTCATAGTTTGGTCATTACAGTATTTTATCCTGGCACTATGTAGGGATTTGAGTAACCAGTTCCTGTTATTTCAGCTCCTAGCTTGGAAATACTTAGTGTAAGAAAGGGAACCAAACTTATAAAAAAACAAACCAAAACAAAAACCAAAGCAGAAGCTTTCGGTGTCACTAGCTGATGATTTCAAACAAGTTCTGTGAGGTGCATTAAGAGACTAATTTGGGATGGTAAGAGTTGTTTACCCTGGCCTTGGAAGCTCTTGACAGATTTTTGTTGTTGATTGTTAGGTAAATGTGGCCACATTGTTACAGAAATCTTCATATTTACCAGCTAATTGTGTCTGATTTTTAGCCTGCCTTCGTTGTGCAGCTGTTGTTGATTATACACCAGCTTACAGGCACAGCTGAGTGCTGACAGGACATTCATGCGGCAAGAGAAAACAAATCTAAAACTATCTTGAACTTTCAGTGCTTGCTCAATGTTTTCTTTTTCCACCTGGTGTCCAGTAAAAATCTAAATGATAAAAATTGCTTCACTAAGCAATACAATTCTGAATAATTTAATATGGACTTTCAGGACACTGCGTTAAGTCCTTATTTCCGGAGTCTCCCTTTAGGCAGAAATTACTGTTTATGGTTCCCCCTGTAAGTGTACTTCATGCTGTTTAAGACAGCAGCTCTTTTTTATTGTCATGTCTATTTACAGTGAGGTAATGGTGCTGTGTAAGTGGTTTGGTTTTTCTCCTCTAATAAAAAAATTCTAAAATGCCTCAACCGTCTTATGTCAAGTATTGAATACATTTGCATTTTAATGGTGGACCTGCCCTAGTTTTTTTGAATAGATTTTTCAGAGGCATATCTTTGATTCAGCAGTGTAGAACTGTAATGTTAATCCTAATCCTGCTTTGAGGTAAGTGTAGTTTGAAATTGAAATTAGGTGGCATACCAAGAAATGGCATAGAAAAACAACTGTGAGAGCTTCAGGACTGCTAAAGCTTCACTTAATAAAGCAATGGGATTTTGAAGATGAATTCATAACTTGGTTTCAGAAAATTACTTATGTTGATGAAGGTATTAATCCTTGCTTTTGTTTTAATTGAAACAATAGGTCAGCTTCTCCTTACCATGGTTTTACGATAGTGAATCGACTGAATATGCACAACCTGGTTGAACCAGTAAATAAAGATTTGGAGTTTCAGCTCCACGAACCTTTTCTTCTCTACAGAAATGCTAGCTGTGAGTATAACTTTCTCTAATCCAAATAAACTTCAGGTTTAGTTTTATAACCTAGATCACTTCTGACTACTGTGATGTCTGTTTCAAATATAATGTAATGGGACAGGCTCCAGTGAAATATCTGATGATGTTTTCTGTCTACAATGCTAAATTTACTTAAATAGCTGTGCTATTGTATTATGATCACAGCTTGCTTTCAATAAAAAGAGAATATATTACCTAAGTGCAATATTGCTCTGGTCTTTTTAATCAATGATCTGATAGGTTTAATCTAAACGTCTCCCTCCTATCAGAATGTCCCTTTGAGTTAGGAGATGGGAACACTGCTTTGGCTGTGCCTAATAGACCAGTCAGGTGTTAATCCCTTCCTCTTTTCCCCTTGGAAGGCCTCTGGGATCTGTAAGAAGTAGGATAGATTCCATCATGGTGACAAAGAACAGCCTAAGGCAGATGGTTTCCTCTGTTTCATAATCTTAGCAATCTTGCTTCCGTAAGTGTCATGAAGAGGAAAAAGTTGAAACCGGTCAGTAAGTTGAAAAGTCTGGGAGATTAAGGAAGTGATTGGCAAGAAATTGGGAAAAGTACTGTATTGAGTTGGGTGTATAGCAGATTGCTTGGTTTGGAAGGAAGAGGAGCTGTAGATGGAGGTGGTAGGGATAGGAGGGACCTTAAGGTGGCGGGAAGGAATTGCAGCTGTGAGATTGGTGACATAAGGGAAGTAAGAAGTTGATTCATTTATTGGAACTGCTGATGGTATAAGGAAGCAGGATCTGCTGTGGAATTATCATGGTGTGTGACAGTGACAATGACCAGAGGATCACGTCTAGGAAGGAATCACAGAATCATTTAGGTTGGAAAACACCTTCATGATCATCACACCCAACTGTTAACCCAGCACTGCACAGTCTACCATTAACTCACGTCCCTCAGTGCCACATCTGCACATCTTCTAAACACCTCCAGGGATGGTGGCTTCACCACTGCCCTGGGCAGTCTGTTCCAGGGCTTCACAACCTTTTCCATGAAGAAACTTTTCCTAATACCCAATCTAAACCTCTGATGGCACAACTTGAGGCCATTTACTCTTGTCCTATTACTTGTTACTTGGGAGAAGAGACGAAGCACCCCATTGCTACAACCTCCTTCCAGGCAGCTCTAATCAGAGAAGGTATAGGCTGTGTGTGAGTTCATTAGAAACCCCTGAAGCCAATTGTATTCCTTTCACTGATGAAAGCTCTCCTTCTCCTGTGGGACACTAGTGAGTAAGATCTGCAGGAGGCTCATGGGATTTAGGATAGAGATGACATAGAATAGTACAAGGAAGGGAGGAATTCATACAAAGGTGAGCAAGGCAAAAATTACAGACTGGATGTGAGAATTGCATTCTGAAGTAATCGAGAATATTTTTTTCCTCTTATTTCTTTCCCGTTGTCATTTTAAAAGACTTGGGTCAGAAATTATCCTTTCTTTCATTACCCCATCCTGTCTCCAGTGATTGCAGATGGAAAATGTCCAATGCAGTTAGTATGTCATTAGTTATTTTCTCAGGTGCCACAAATAAACTGCAGATGAGGTTTTGTGCCCTCTCATAGTGCTCACTTCGTTCAAATACAAGCTTAAAAGCATTGAAAATGGCATCTAAGCTTTTTATTCCTTATAATTTCCACACCACTAACTCCCTTACATTTTGCATTAAGTTCTTTTGTTTTGGATTATTTTCCTTACACGAGATTTTCCAAATTTTCTGTCCTCTGAAAGAGTTAGAAAACAAATTATGTGGTTGAATTGTGTTAAAGCTGTTTGCCTCTATTTGCACAGTATTTGTGAATTTGCAGGCAAATTTGGATTTGCAGACAAATTTCAACATGTGAATGTTTTATTTGTATGGATAGGTCAGGGGATTCTTGTCCAAGCTCTCTTCATGCGGAAGGATCTCCACTTCCGCTCAGTTGCCTGCTGGCATGAAAAACCTTTGTGTTTTTGGAACTAATTCAAATCAGAGCTTTAAGCCAGTGGTTAATATAATGTGTATCTCCAAGGGCTTAATGTCGTGTGTCTCTAATGGCTTAAGGTGAAGTTCTTCTGAGATCCCTTAATGACTGAAAGAGGATGGACTGCTAGTTTGTGTAAGGAAAAGCTGCCTCTTACACAGCCCTGGGTCTTGTAGAGTGGCTTTTGTTGTGTCCTTGAAGAAATCTACTGTCATCGTTAGAAACCCTTTATGAGGAAGTTGCTCTGTTAAGGTTGCTGAGTGATTGAACTGCTGGTTCTGTTTCTTTAATTTACAGATGGGCGATGGCTCAGACTATCCAGTGAAAGCCTAAAATCACGTTAATAGTGCTGTTTTGCAGAGACAAACATACCTTGTGCCTCTTTAGTTATGTTGTAACAGGATCAGTAACAAGTAGAGATTTGTGCTTCACCAGGGCATGGTAGGAACAGTAGAAGATGATCAAAGCAAAATTATGTCACCATGTATTTGGGGAAGGTTCCTTGTCAACAATATTTATAACTGAATGTGATACTACTGTTTTACAAACTTCATGTTTTCACTTTGTTCTGGGATTCTGTCTTGACTTAAGCAGATAACAAGGCCAAGTCTATTCTGTGCAGCAGATCAGACCTCTGGCATTCCTGTCTTCAGCAGCACAAGAGCTGTTCTGAGGACAGTGAGTAACCTACTCCAGTCTGTGCAGAGCTGCTACCGACTTATGTGAGGAACTTTACAAGCAGTCTACAAACATTATTTTTGCTTGGCTGGAGGCTGTAAGAATGATTTGCCTGTCATACTAGATCATAATATTTTGGTGGGGTTTTACTGTTCTTTTGTAGTTTGATTTCTTCAAATACTCGTACTATACAATGGAATTGTTGGTTTGCTGCATATCAGAACTTCTGTTGTTAGGATGAGGACATGAGATACTTTATCCAATTGCACAGAGGCATTTTCATCCTCTTAGACCAAGACTCGGTAATTGCGATTTTATTCTTACAGGAAATCACTGATTTTCACAGCTCTTGGGAGGAGTTCTCCCGTTTTTGCAGGGTGGGACATGAAGGAACCTTCCGTGGGCATTCTGGAAGGAGAACAGACCAAGTGATACCTTTCTTATATCTACACTTTGCTGTTCTCTGAGCGAAATGGAAGACACTTGGGTCAATTTGTTACTCCTTATTCTGTGAGGTCCCCCTCACCCCCCCCATCCCAATCCTTTTTCATATTTCAGCTTTTAATGGGGAATCTTTTCTCACTCCGGAATTTTTGTTCTCAAAATTATTCTGGCTTCTTATGGTTCCAGCCCCAAAAGAATATCAAACCTGAAAAGTTGGATATAACGCTGCCCCAAAACTTACACCATTTATTTGTGGGAATAAGACCCTAAAGCAAAGATGATAAGAGGGTGTGACTAAGAAGCTGTGAGAAATTATACCACTTGCAGTGGTAAATAGAAAAAAATGTATTCTTGTTTTCATTGTTATAAAGAACTAAAGAAAGCAAATATCTCCAAACATGAACAGATAAAAAAAGTGCCAAATTGAAAAGAGATTGTTTGACTTACTGTAACACTTTAAATTTAGAACTACTCTTTAAAGGTAAAAATTTTGAGATCATACTTAATGTGGCATTTATTATTTCTTAGTCTGGAATAGGTATTGCCAGGTATATTTGATCCTTGTTGAACTTTCCCTCTGAACACGTGCACATTCTTTAGAGTATTCAGAGTATTTGTTCATGAAACACTGAATCCCATTGACCTATTTTTTTTTTTTTAAATGAACCTAAGCTTGTTTTCTCTTGTCTGTGTTTTGTGGAAAGCATGATAAACTCTGTTTTAAAAAATGCATACAATTCAGCCAGTAACAGTAATAATAGTCCAGTCTGAAGTTCAGTACTTCCTTTCGATCTGTAATGTGAGAATCTGGAGCTGTTAGTTAGTAGTTTGCTTAATAATTGAGGAAAATTAGTCGAAGTTTTAAGCAATGGTGAGCTTACCTCTTAAAGTCTGCAGGAAAGATTCTTCTGAGCCTTTTTCATTTATAACTTTTCCTTTGTATCGGTGGTGTTGGCCTTGATTACAAGGGTTTTTAATCCAAGCCAGTTCACTTGGGAGGTCAGGCAGGCTGATTTCCATGGTGCTGAAAAGACAGATGTTTAGCATAAAAGTTGGGTATTAAAATAAATGGTCCTTGTTTGGTGTGAGGTTTTTGTTTGTGGTGGTGTGGTTTTTTCCTTTCTTCTTATTCCTTTCCAAGGTAAGAGTTAGTAATACAAAAATAATGGGTTTTGGAGAGGTTTATACATTTAAGTGGAAAGCTGAGTTACAAAGTGCTGTCTTTCTGGGCTTGTTGTATTATTGATGAAAACAACTTGTATCCAGAACAGCGAGAGTGAAATGAGTTGCATTAGAAGTGTTTCAAAGAGCTCCTGCCTGGTTTCAAAACTGGTCAGGAAAGTCTCTTGTTATCACACATGTTCCATTAAGTGTAACATATCTCTGTGATTGCTGAGGCTGCCTGGCTCTCCAGCAGGCGCATTAACCCAGTGGTTTAGTCTGAGATAAGAAAGGAGCCTGTTCTTCATATCTTCATAGCAGAAGAAGCAATGCAGGCTGGGGGAGGGGAGGAACAGTTGAAAACTGTAAAGAAGTTCTAAAAATACATCGTTTGACCTGGAGGATGGCACTCTGACTGCAAGAGGTTTTCTTCTGTGCTTTGGGTTGCAAAGCAGCAGTCCCTCTCCTTCCATATAACACTGTCAGATGGCAGTTTGTTAAAGTGTTCCTGAGCTTGGATGCTGTTTGGCACCTGCTGAATTACTCCTTGCTCCTGCTTGTGGGATTGTGCTGTGAGCTGTATTTATGAAATGGCCTTAGGTATTCAAAACAATAGGAAAGGGAGGAACTTTTTCCATTCATTCTAATGGTTTATAAATCTATGTGGCAGGCTAATATCTACAGTGAGGAAATAAATATGAGGAGTGTCAGTGAAGATGATACTAGAGCTGACTGACTGAGGAGAGGTGGCATTTCAGCTGACATTGCTACTAGAAGAAATACAAGCTTTGAGAGAGAGAGCTTTATGTCACTTTGCCTTAAACTCTATTTGAAGTGTAAAGTGATGCATATATGTGCTTTTCTTTATGGGAATGAGATTGGGTTGTTTTCCATGGTTACATTATAGGAGGGGTTTCAAAATATGAGTCCTTTTCTTTCAAGAGTTTGAAAGACTCCATTTCCAGTTGTTCTGCTTCATTGTATGGCAACATCTAAATTGGACCTGTAAAATGAAACTTTTCTATCCCTTCTACCAGCTCTTCCAGCTGGTTAAGGGAAGTTGTAAACAAATCATCTCTTTGAATGAGTTAAAGATGTATTTGCACAAATGGCTAAACTGCCAAAGGGAAGGGAGTGACGGTGTCTGGAATCTCCAAAACTGGCAGTGCTGATGAGTCCATGTGCACTTCCTCTGGAACACAGTTCCACTTTAACAGTTTTGCCTTCCTGTGTGTCCCAAGCTTGTTTGTGCTCTCTCTTATGCTCAGATGGCCTTTCGTGAAGCTGATGCAGAAACAGGATCAAGGAGCTGGTCTGGACTAAAATGTACTCAGCTGACATAAGGGAGAGGGGCTGCTTGGGGTACAATGGGTTAACAAAGTTGTGGGAATGTGAGGGTGGGAGCGCTGCCTCTTGCTGCTTACTTAAAATGAGAGCTGAAGTGAAACTACAGTTTGGGGATGCAGCTTCATTTTATGTTGCCAAAGAGGAGGCTTCTGTCTCGCAGTGGCACTTGGCTATTCCCACTCTTAATCCAGATTATAGAAGAGTCCAAGACCTTCCTTTTGGTATTATTCAGCTGTTAGGCTTGAGCAGGAAGTCTTCCATAATCCTTCTGTTCTCTCAAAAGCTCTTTGGTTTTCCGTTTTAATCAGGTTTTAAGGATTGATACAGACAAGTTTGGAGAGAAGTTGAGTGTTATGTGTTTAGATAAATATTTATGGGCCAGTGTTTCTAACAAAAATGACATGTCAGAGAAGAACATAGATGATGGCTTCTTTTAGTTTTATGAAACCAGTTTTGTCTGTGGTATGGGTTACTCATTACTTCAAGGGTGTCAAAATGTAGTGTGAATCCTACTAAAGGTTTGCTACTTCTGACTACAAACTGCTGTTACTTGATTGCTAAAGATGCTGCCCAGCATTCAGTGTAGAAAAGCTGGATGGAAAAATGGGTCACTTAATTCAGTGGATTCTGTTGGATGCAAATCTTGCAAGAACTGCAGTAGAAAGGTGCCATCAGACATAGGAATGTTCAGCTGTTTATGCTGGGTATAGCAAAATAATCACATATTTAAAAAGAGCGGGTAAGAACCAGCTCTGTCTTTGCTGTAAGGATGTTCATAATTGAAGCTGCATGCGTGGAAGAAGGTGCAGTGTGTATATAAGAAAATATATATCAAGTATTAGTAGTAATGCTGTTGGGACACACACTTCTGGGGAAGGGAGCTGAACTGGCAGTACAGGAGGCCTCTTGGAAAGAGGAAGGTAAACATTCCAGCCTGTAGGACTGTACCTGCTTTAATGCCCGAGTTCGTTTGTAGTCTGCTTTGCATCTTTATAATATTGTTAATGTTTTGCCGTGACTCCCTGTGATTGCTTGCCAGTAGTACAAAGGGGAAAAAAGCCTGATACTCTACACCAAACTGAGATTTGGATCTACTTGTGGTCTTGTCTAGGCCTGTTTCTGGCAGAATTGAGTGTGACTTTTATCATTTGTCCCATTAAGATATTGTTATAAGTTCCTTATCTTCATTTCTTCAGCAAGTATGCTTTTGAAGCAGCTTTCTCCTCTTGGCAGTTTGTCTGATAATGAAGTCAGGGAAGGGAAAGAGCTTTTCTTCAGTGCTAAAATATGAGCTACTTTAGTCATGTAACAAACTGGAAACTTTGTCGGTTTCTATGCAGCAGAAAAATCCAGTTGTATTAAACTCCAAAGTTTAATAAAAGCATTTCATAAGCATTGGCTACATGTATGAAATGCTTTTTTTATTGATTTATACCTTTTATGCATTGATGTCTTTGTTTATGGCTTGGAAAGCTTTGTTATCTATTACTTAGGCTGGAACCTCTAAAGAAACAAACACCAAAACTGATACAGCTGTTTTTTAATAAAAGAAAGAGAAGCCAAGAATTTCAGTTTGTTGTAGGATACTGTTCTAGAAATGAGTGACTTCTGGAGGATTTTGGTCCAACAAAGT
Organism: Pachycephala philippinensis; assembly: GCA_013397055.1. NCBI lineage: Eukaryota > Metazoa > Chordata > Aves > Passeriformes > Pachycephala > Pachycephala philippinensis. The sequence goes on along the minus strand of VWZT01005160.1, from coordinate 255,269 downwards.
ACACCTGGGAAAAGTCGAAGGGCCAGAGAAAGTTTGGTAAATAATTGCCCTCTTTGCCATGGCTTGACATAATTTTGACTGGGCTTTGATTGAAGTTTTTGAGTATTTTGAGAAGGAAAAGAAGTGAGTAAAGAAAAAAAAAAAAGATTTCACTGTGAAATAAAAATTACCTCTAACTGGAAACGGTTGAGTAATTTTTTTTTAAACATTCCTTTCCTTCACTTTAAGTGTATTTATAATCAATGGTTTCAGCTACATAAAATCATTGACATGAACTGCAGTATAAAGATCCGTTTTAAAATGCTGAAAGCATCTTTTTCAGAAATTAAAATACTTTAATGGTAACATATGTAAAGTGTCCAATTGCCTTTGACATTCTTGCACTTTATGCATTGACAAACTTCATAGGTGAAGTAAGACTTAAAATAATCTGTTTTGTGGGCTGGATTCAATACAGCTCTGAAAAAAGTTGTGGAGCTTTGTGGCGTTGGCCGAGCTGTGGGGGCAGTGAGGAGATGAGCTGGTGTGTGGGTAAAGGCCCCATGGAAGGATTGCTGGGGAAGGAGCAGCTCATGGCACTACTGGTGAAGTTCCTCCCTCTGATGGAGGCTCAGTGTTCGAGCTCCAACTCTGCAAACTTTCAATGGAATTTTACTTATTCTGAAAGCCAGAATGAGGCTGAGTGTCTTGCTGAGCTGGAACCCTTTTGCTCTCATTGCTTTGTCCTTGATACCTTCAAAGAGCAGGGGTCACTATGAATCTAGTTTTAAGCTGTTCCATGAGTGTGACAGCGTGATGGGAGCTTTGGTACTGCTTCCTTCTGGGGAGGGAACCTTCCAGAGAGACTCTGACTGAACTGTTGTACTGTAATTCAGAAGTTATTGTTGGTCTTCAAATTTGACAAATTTCAAAATCAGTGGTTTTTAAAAATGAATATTCCTTGGCCTAGTTTAAATTATAAAGTCAGTAATTCAAAAAAGGAGACTGCAACTGTAGTGAGTAACCTGCTGGTTAAAACTTCATTTTCCTGCCATTTTTATTTACAAACTGTATCAAGGTTCTGTAGTTCTTCCATTTAACGTGACTGAAGTTGTATTTATGTTTGCACATGTGCCGTTTCTGATTACTTTATAAATAGTAGGTGGTGACACACAGTATTTCAGTGGAAATTGATAAAAGTTCATATGTTGCAGATCTAATGAACTACTAGTTTTCTGCTATTGATTAAATTTTTTCCTTTTTTTTGTCTTACACTTGCTTTTTTTTCTTGTTTTCTAGTGTCAATTTACAGTATTTGGTTTTATGACAAGAACGACTGTCATCGAATAGCAAAACTCATGGCTAAGTAAGTACTGAGGCCTTGTTCTGTAAGCCCTTTAGAACTTTTTAAATGTGTCTGGTTTTTTCCTCACTCCTAAAATGGAAGAATACAACATTCTTGCTCATACAAGTGTTTTTTACTAATGAAAATGATAGTTTTGTTTTTAAAAGTGTAATGAAATAAATGATGGTTGGGGTTTTTTGGTTGGTTTTGTTGTGAGCTATTTTTTTGTTTGGGTTTTTTAAGACTTAGTTATTATTCCCGACTAAAGTGAAGAGATTGGAGAATAGTAGGAGAACTAAGTAGAATCTTCTAGAATTATAGTGGGTTTAGGAGAATAAGCAAAACTGTGAAATAATAAGAGCTTGGGGTTGCTAATTTCTGGATTTTTTCGTAGTTACTCTTGCTAAAATGCAAAGTGTAGATGTACTGCCCAGGGTATCTTCTCATCCCTTGTTCTCTTCACTATCACACTGCTTTCCTGAACCCTCTTATCTCTTGCATACATTAAGCAGCGTGTCATGGCTTGCCAGTCAGGCCATCTTGAAGACTTACACAATTTAAATACATGGAAATATATAATATTTAATTATATGAAAACTAGTCACAATGTAGACATTTTGAAGCTGAATTCTAATTTCTTAGTGTAGGGGATTTGGTGTGGGTTTTTTTTTTTTTTTTTAAATTCTCACAGAAGCAGAGAACACAAATGACAGACATTGATATCAAGATCTCTTTCTAAATTCTTTTTATTTTTTCTCATCCTGATAAGCCCATTTCCCACTTCTATTTTTTTTTTCCCAGTTATGTTGGACCTCTTACTGTTACTTGGTTTGTCCGTATCTAAGGATTAACTATAAGGAATAATGGAAAACAATTGTGTGAAACTGATTCTTGGATGTTGTTACCAAAACAAATAACAAAACATCTGTTGCCTCTCCTCTTTATAAACATAGCATCAGAAGGACATGGCTTCCTCTTTTTAATGCACCTTTTGATCTAAAACCATTAGATTAATGTTGGCAGTGTGAGAGAGAGATAAACCCTTCAAACTCTACCATATTCTTGTTCTGTCACACACAGCTACAGTGCAGATCTAAGTTTCAGACAGCAAAACTTGAGTCCATTTGGTGTTAAATTGGTCTGGTCGCTTTAGCACAAATGATGGGGTACAGATACTTCAGGAATCTTAAAAACTGTGATCAGGTAACGGATCAGTCTAGCCATGGCACAGCAGTCCCTAAAGCACATTTACCCTTTTGGCTGGATTGCAATATTTACATTTTCTTCCAAGCATATTAATTTTGTTCCTTAGTTTTTTGTCTTTGGGGTGGAAATTTGGATTTGCACCCATTTGTTAAGGTGGAGTTAATCACTGATAGGAAAGAGTGCTGCCTTTATAGTACCTCGGCACTTTAAAAACATAACCATAAAAGGTTTCAAGGAGATTTGCATTCTCTTCCCTGCGTTTGACTTGACCTTATTGTGCCAGGCTGAGTTAACAAGATTGCAGGCCATCCATTTATATTTTGGTGGCTTATCTTTGAAAAGAAAAGTAAATTAGGCTTTGTAATCGCAGACTTCACTTCTCACGTTCTCTCCCTCCCCTTGCCCTTCTGTGAGGTTGTGCCAGGTATATTTTCAATGCTATAACTGCAGATATTCAACAAACTGTCACAGCAGCTACTGTGTCCCTGAAGGAATGTGTGCCTCTTGCACTATCTGATATAATGGAAAGAAACAGCAGGCCTTGCTTAAAAAAGATTTAATCCTGGATTGCATACAGAGCATGCTCAGTGTACAGATTTGCATTAGATGATTTTTTTTCCCCCTGGAAAGGTATTTAGGTATTTGATTTACAGAAATCTTTTTTTCTCTTTTCTTTAAGAATTCTAGAATTTTCTGAAGTGAAAACATTTCACGGGAGTCATCAAACTCCTGATTTCAAAAACAGTTAATTTGTGTCAAGATGATTGATTGAGTGTTGACCTTTCTAGAAGAAGTAGGACAGAAACTGGAGGGCTTCAAATATTTGAGAAAATATTTGCATTCTGACCTATAAGTTTGTAGGGAGAGTTATTTTTAGCTTAGTTTATAAGCTTGTTTTATCCTGTTTCAACAGTCAGACCCAAAGTGGCTTCTGAGATACAGGCAGCAGATTAGAATTGGGAAAGTATCTCAGAGTTCTGGGGCTACAGTTTCACATTTTATTCCATCACAACCATTGAAATGTAACCTGCACAAGACAGAAGATGGAGTTTGAGCTATTAGACCTAGATGAATTACCTAGATGAAAAGAGAATTTGTTATTCTTCAAAAAGAAAGTAAACTTTAAAAAGGTAACAAACACTTCATAATGAACGAGAAAAAATATTATGAACTGTTTTTCATGAATGTTTATGAAACATTTCTGTGAAATGGATTCACTCCTTGAAGATGTTTTGCTGTGAGATCAATGAGTACTGTTTTCTTGGGACGATGTTTTATTGAAACCTTCTGGGCCAGCTTATTAAGGCAGAAGGAGAGGCTCAAGAGTGAAGCCTTTGCTTTGCCTGCCAGGCAGCACATGTGTGACTTCAGTTGCCCAGAATGTTCCCTTTAACTGAAGTGTTTCTTCTTTCTTATACAATTATGCTGGCACTCAAAATCTCAGCAAAGCATTCTGATTCTCTTACCTTGCTCTTTCTCATCATTAGTTTTGAAGTTGAGTTTAGAGAGGTCCTAAGCCAGGACTGGGTGACCGTGTGAGGTGCTAGAACAAAATGTTCTCTCAGGGTGTCACTATAGAAACACACGGGGAGTATTGAGCTGCTTCATCCAAACAAGCACATGCTGCAGTTCTTGGAAATTATCAGGGTTACATTGGCCTCCCTATTGTGAGTTACCTTTGCAGGTGACTGCTGCTTACAGAGAATGCTGGAAATAATCAGAAGCTGATTAAATAACCAGCTTGTATGATTAAAAATTCTGAAAGCAACATCGAATTTTTAAAAGCCAAATCTAACTCTTTTTCAACCAAACACAACTAAACTCTAGTGAAGTAAAGAAGCTTGGTTGCTAGAAAAGTGGGAAGAAACTTCCAAAACTTGAATTTTTTCTTTTTTTCCCTCAGAAATGTCAACATAGAGGTGCATATAAATAATTACAGTCTATAAAATCTAGAGTTTGTCCTGAATCCTAACTGACCCAAAGAAATTGGAGGCTGGAATGATTGACACTTTCTGTGATTGTTGTGATGGCACCTCTTGGCTCCCCCCTCAGCCATCAGTTCCACAGCATGAGAGTTCTCAAGTGACATGCCAGCTCCAGAGCTCTGCCCTGTTTACAGTGCTTGTTTTTTCTTAACATATTTGATTAATGCTGGCTTAAAAAAGAAGGGATTACAGGCTGGTGTGTGTTTATTTCAAGAGGATAAGCTTTAGCGCATTGCACAGCCATGTATATCTTGTGAACTGCATATGGATTAGGAGTATATGCTGCTTTTACTTTTATTAATGAAATGACCAGGTACACATCATCTTCTTGCATCTCTTACCTGTCCTTCAAATTGAAGGTTTTGGATACTTGAGGCAGGCAGGGCTGGAGTAGAAGTGGTGAATGAACCACAGGAACCAGAGGCCAGAGGAAATGCAGGTAATTGGAATGACTACAAGGAGCTTGAGAAGGAAATGCTTTGCTGTTCTTTCCGGAGCCTTAGGTGGGGATGTGAGGGGTAACTTGCTCTAAGTCCTCTTGCAGACTGATTCCAGAGACATCTGGTGTGAGCCAGCTCACTTCTTTCCCATTGTCTCTGTTGCATAATGGTAGGCCTCATCCTAAACTAGAACTGTTTGGTGATAGATTTTGTTGAATGACATGACTTAACTTGGCTAAATATGGAAAAATGCATGTTAGGAAGTAAAGAGTAAAGATTGTACCTTAGTCTATGGTATAATACATGAGCTTTTTGTGTATCACTTGCTTGGATGTCCACATACTTCATTGCAAAAATGTCTAAACATGAGAGTTTTATAGAAGTAGTGTTTACTGTAGGCAAACTTTGTGAGAGACAGACCAGTGCTCTGTGAATGGGAGATAAATCGTCCAGACCATTTGACAATTTGACTTGTATAAACCTTGTAGCAAATGAAAACTTGTATAACTTTGGTCAGCTGTGTGTTAGGCTTTTATTTAGGCAGAAAAATTAGTTAATGTGCTGGGAGTACATTTTTCTTTATTGCTTTTTGCAAGATATTAACTCTAGTTAAATTTTTAAATCCAGTTTCTCCTTTCCTGTTACAGAGTGGTTGAACAAGAAGCTCAGAGGTCACAGCAAGTTTCCCAGGACAGAAAAAGTCCCAGCAGGACCAATGGCTGCAATGAAAACAGGCCCATTGACATCCTGGAAATGCTTAGTAAAGCCAAGGACGAATATGAACGAGTAAGAAAATGTCTCTTTTCTGGAAACGAGTTTTTAGCACATCAGCTGTGCTTTGTTTAAAGGGTGGGCAGTCTCTGCAATAGTTTCAGCAGCCTTGTTTTCAGACTGATGTGTTGTTCCCTCCCTCAGGAACGCTGTACTAGGAAACATTCTCTGATTTCAGGCAAGATGGATTGAATCCTGATCATGTGGTCCAACTTGAAGTGTAGTAGGGTAGACCCATTTTACAATGATTTCTCCTGCTGTGACAAAATTTTGTCTTTGGGAATAGCGAATAAAAATTGTGCCCAATAGCATCTGTCTCTTCTTAGTCTCAAAAGATGTCTTGTGGTATTAGAGAATGAGTCATTCAGTACATTTGTAGACTCTATGAAGCATATTTCTTACTAGCTGTAGACTAAATGTAACAATACTGTTCCCTTGTCTTTCTCTTCCCGAGTTTATTACTTCTGTCCTGTCTACTGTTTCTCCTTTTAATAAATTAATTCATCTCAGAAGGAAAAGTCTGTTATCCTTTGTCAGTGCTAAATTCACAAGGTTACATAATGAGGAATGTTAGTTCTCTTAGGAAAGAATTACTTTATATAGTCGTGAGGACCAAATTCATACGTGCAGGATGAATATAAAGGTAACGTGTGGGAGATCCAAAAATGGAAACAGAGATTCTGAACACGCCTCTTCCCCAGTATAATAATACAGGAACGGGCCATAGTAAAGCAATGTGTGAGTATTGCATTGCACAACTATGGTGTGGCTTCTGTGGCTGTGCTGGTGGGAGAAGAGTGAGCACATTGTACAGTGCCTGATTCCTTCCAGGAGTTGCTTGTGCAGCAGAGTTCCTTTGAGTACTTGGGATTTGAGTCTTTTGGGATTCTAGATGGTCACAGTACAATGTGGGTTGAGGAGAAAAGAGTAAGTGTGTGGATTAAACCTTGTCACTGTCTGATGTACATTCAGGTCAGGTCAATGTGACAAACAGTACAGTATCTTTGACCCAGGCTAGATACTAATTTCTGGAAATCACCTATATGTTCTTTAAATGCTTTAAAGTACAGGTGAAAAAAAAATTACTTCTGAATGTGTGTGTATCAGTGCTATTTGGGGAGAAGGTGTCTCTGTATGAAGGCCAGCATTGTGGAAGTAGCAGCTTTTGTGAGATTACAGAAGGAAACATCACGACCTGCATGATTCATCAATTTAGACAGATTTGAAGCAACTGAAGTCTTTTTGCAAAGAAGGGAAAAAACCTATACCACAAGAATGCACTGGTTTGGCAGTGCCCTCCTGGGTGTGATGAAGCCTTTCTCCCTGTTTGTCCTTGCTGTTTTGGATAATACACATTCCCAACAGATGACTTGGGATAAGTCACAAAATTCATAAAATGACTTGGGCTGTTACAGCTTCTCTTCTAATTTTCAGATCTTTTTCATGTGAGAGTACTGAAAAGCTTTTGATAAAAACGAAATTCTTAAACATCATGGGTGAAGCTCTGTAGACAAGTAAAATTCTGATAAACAGGAACTGGTATGCAGATATTTTAGTGGACAGTCAACATCTGTGGTGCCAATAATACAACAGTGAAATAGGCAGAGCATGGGCTACAGCAGAGCTACTTTAAAACTGGGAGGGGAGGGAGTATTTTAATTTCTTCTTGTTGTATGTCTGTGTGTTTGTTTCTTGATATTTTTAGAGCACCAGTGAAACTGGAATAATTACTTCATTTCCTTTTTGCGTGTACATGAACCATAAATGAATCTGTTCATGGTGATCCCGTCAGAGCCTGCTGTGGTTGTAGTTGTCAGAAAAGCAGAACTGAACGATGTTGGTCACGTTTCAAGCAAACTTCTTTGGAGACTGTTCTGTTGACCACCTCAGCTTTAGCAACAAACCCCTGGCACATTAATTTTGGAACTCCTTGTAGCCAATGTGTGCCAATGTTAAGTTGATGAAGTAACCGACTTATTTGGAAGATGGCTTCTTGAGAGACCTTTCCTGTCTTAATTCTTTTTGAATAATTTTATGGCACTTGGTAATTATGCATGAATTTGTATTTAGGAGCAGAAAGTACTTATCTGCCTGGTACATTCCAGATGGATCATACAGTAATCCTTGTGTGCAGCCCACATGAGATTGGCAGAGTGTCAGCATGAGAAGGGGGCAGAGGGAGTGAAAAAGAGATTTATGAAGGTCTGAGTGATTTAATCTAGGATTCCAAATCAGCTTAATCCTTCAAGTACACACTACATCAAGCCCATATGTGAAAATGAATGAACTCTGGGTTTGTTTTTTTTTAATGAAGTGAATGGATGCTTTTTATAGTGTGGTTTTGTGTGTGTATTTTAGTATGAGCAGGGAAACATACTGCAGCTTATCCTCTAGTGAAAAGAAAACTCTGCCTTTCCTGATTTTATAGCTAAAAGGCCTCCAGCATTTCAGGCACAAAGAGTTTTGACCTTCAGGTTAGTGTCTAAAAGTCAGAAAGATGGGAGAGTCTGCTTCTCTCCTCTGTCCTTAAATCACAATATAAAGGCTTGATATTGTATTTATTGCTTTCAATTAGAATTTGAATACAAAAGAATAAAGCTCAGATTGCTTTTTACTCTGTGGTTTGAAAGTTTAACCCATATTGGGTTATTTGGGTAAGATTTGGGTAAGATACCAGAGCAATCACCATGTGTTGTGCCAATGGTTGAGCTCTATCATATGCGTAACGTGCAGTTTATGCATTGAAAGCTGGATTATTTTACAGTCTGGGTTTTTTCACTGGTGATTTTAATGGTAATACAATATCTATATTTGTTTATGTTTATTAAAGATGAAAGTCAACTCCACCTGTGAACATAGTGTGTTACAATGCAACTCTCTTGACTGGTTTTGTCTTGTTCGCAGAAAACCAAATAAACACCTGAAAATAAATGTAGATGGTTAAATCTGGTGGAAATAAGTCGGTGACAAGCTCTCTTTCCAGCCACTTAGAGTGATTTGTCAGGATTTTTTTTTTCTAAGCAGTTCTAGTTTGGGTTCCTGATTTAATGAAGTGCAGCAAATTTCTCTGTTAGCAGCCAATGCAGATACAGAATGTGAAAAGCCCACCTTTTCCTTCACTTCATTTTCTTTCAACATCATCATTTTCTTTCTTGGTGAAAAAGTATAAAGCCAGTTGTATTTTCTTTTTGTTTTTCTTGTAATAATAAAGAGTAAAAGCTTTATGACTGCATACCAGACTGTGGATTTTTATTTCCTAAGATTTCTGGATTCCACAGTGTCTTACGAAAATCAGTGCTTTGTACCTCATCTGTATTTCAGTCTAAGTGCCATGCAAACAGGACTGTATCGTGGGTAAGTGTAGACTAAAACTCATGTATTTATATTAATTTTTTTTTCTTTTTTCTCCCCTTCAGAATCAGATTAGTGACCTAAGTATTATATCAAGTTCTGGAATGCAACAGAATTCAAATCCTCCAAAGCCAGAAAACACAGAGCCTTCAGAGCAAAAGCCTTCATTACAAGTGCAAGAGCAGGTATGTTTCATCCAACCCTAAATAAAGGGGTTTTTTCATTTAGTACTTTGTTTTGGTACCAAAATTGACTTTTTTTCTTAAAATGCCTTCAGTGTTTGCTCGATGTATTATTGCTTTAAATAAACAAATGAGTTTGAAGACTTTTAGGATCCTAAATTCTGTCTTTTGACTTAGCCTTTTAAAAATAAGAGGCTATGTCCACACTACTGTGAATATCCATGCTTAAATGGGCCAGCTTGGCTTCTGGAAGAAGTCAGTCCGTGATAATGTGTGGGATGACTTGGAGAGACAGGAAGCAAGAAAAGATGACCATGCCCCAGTGGTCAGGTCTTTCACTCAGGAACTCAAGCCCTGGTCTTGTGTCTCAGACATTTACTGAAGGTTGGTCTATGCTGCCTTCAAAGCCACAGCTTGGTCCTGCACAAGGAAGCTGTGGCTTCACACAGGACTTTTTAGAGATAAATTTAGACAAAAAAGTAAGTAAATTGTGCAGTAACTGAATTCCCTGTACCATGGAAGTGCCGTGGGCCTGCCTGCAGTGCCACCCAGTGGGCACAGGATGGGCAGTGCTGGTGCTCCTCAGAAATGCCCCATGGAAAACTCCTCTCCCTGCCATGGTTCTGATGCAATAAATCACCGTGCCTGAGAAATGAAATCCCCCAGGAAAATGTGGGCAACCTTGCACTTAGTACTTGTAAACAAAATAGGTAGTTTGAAGGAGGAGTAGTAGTTTCTAGTTTGGGTTAGGGCTGGGGCTGGGCAGCAGGAGTCTGGTTTAGAGTTGGTGTAGTAACAGTTAATGAATTAGAATGAGGGGTGGGGAGTCTGCTGGGATCATTTTCTGTCACGGCCCTTCCAGCCCCTCAGCAGCACCTCTGTTTTTGGGTCAGTGATGGAGTGACCCCTGGCAGTCAGCTCTGTTTGCTGCATGCCATGTCTGGAGACCTGGCACCAGGGTTGCCTGAGGCTTTGCTTTCAAAACACATATTTTCTTTGGGTCATTCCATGTAGACTGTACAAAATCAGCTGAAATGCTCCACCTGACAGTGCATGGAATTGGAGAACAGGAATCAATTAACAAGTAAAGGAAAAACTGGAAAGATAAGATTCTAACAAATTGCTCTGAAGTAATTAAAGGGAAAGTTGATTTATAGAACGTGTAAAATGTTATATTTTTAACTCTGTTGAGCTATTTCAAATAATAGCTGCAGAGATACTGGAAAAAATTAATTGGGTAACATAAGTGATAGTTCTGTGAAGCCAGTTAACTGGGTCCAAATATATCTCAAATGTGTTGGTTCTAAGCCACATTTTTAGTAACATGGACAACTGAGAGACTACTGGAAAAACATTCCATTTCAACTATCAAAATACATTTTTCATCTAATTAAAACAGATAACCAGTGAAATCAAAAAATAGTGTGCATATGATAAGTACGGTGAGATTGCTAAATTCCCTCCAAAATGTCACACTTGCATGCTGATTAACTTCATCTCATGCTAAAGATACCACACATTTGGGAATAAAAATAAATGTCTTCTCTATGATGTTGTGTAGTTAAGTGTCATATCTTGGCAATTCAAAATTAAAATCAGTTGTATCATGAAGTGCTTTTGTGCCAGCAATCAGCAAAACTGAACCAGAACACTGACACTGAACCATTGATGCCTTACGTTTTAACTTTTATATTTTTCAAAGTCTGTATTCCCAGTGTGTAACTCTGCAGTGTCCTGCAGCCTGGGAGCTGCTGCTCTCTCATGCTGAGACAGACAGAACAAAGCCTCTCCAGGCTGCTCTCCAAGGACACCCAGCCCGGCCTAGGCCCAAAATGTGTAACCCAGCATCTTGAGAAGGGGGGCAAGCTGAGGGGAAATTCCATCATTAGCTAAAGTTTAATCGGTGAAATTGGGTTGAGATGCAAATGGACCAAAGCTATAAAAGTGTGAAGAACTCGTGACTCGGGGTCCATCTTGGGTGTAGCCTTTGGCCTGCCCAGGGTGTGCCTCTGAAGGCCTTTCAAATAAATATCCACCTTTATTCCCTTACTCCTGTCTAGTCTCTGTTTCTAGGCTGGCCTCTAGGCACCACCATGAATTAGCAGAGCTGGGCCTATAAAGCTTGACTTATCTGAAATCATTTTTGGACAAACCCTCTGAGCAGCAGCAGCACTCTATTCCTATCAGATAAAGTGATCTTGTGGCCTTTATGCAGCCCCTGCTGCTAAAGGTCTTCATAAACACACTGAGGTGATGATATGCTCAAAGTACACCTCAACCAGAGATAGACAAGAGGTGTTTTATACTTCATGCTGGAAACTAACTTGGATGTTTGAGGCTATCCAGTCTGACTTGGATCAGAGCATGGTAGAGATTTCAGTTTATTACTTGGCTATTGTAATGTATTAATAGAGGAAAGCTGGTCAATTCATCATACTGAAGTGAACAGCTGAGTTGGAAATGATCTGGAACAGTGATTTTTTTTTCTCTTAATGGAATCTTTCTGGTTGAAGGACAGGTCTCTGGAACAGTAAGATCAGTGGAAAAAAGTAAGAACAACTTTCTAAGAAAATATTCCTAACATAATTAACAAGGTTTATAAACTATAGAATGTCCCAGCCCCAAAATGAAAGTGTGCCAGACTTTAGCTAGGTAAAATTGAGTAACAGTGACAGTAGAGATGAGTAACCTGGGCAAAAGACAGTGTGACTTCAAGCTCAAGGGGTTTTTTGTTGGGCTATTTGTGTGGCACCTGTGCTGCTGTGCCTTGGCTGCTGTTCTCTGTGCTAGGGAAATCAGAGCCAGCAGAGCAATGTCATGGTACAGTAGTTGTCATTGTGAAGTAGCATCTTTGTTTAGACATACCATCAGAATACACTGGAATTGTGCTGCAGGCCATTCAGTCTTCTGAACAGAATGTTGTATTTCAGTCCAGCTGTTTTACATAACTTCTGGTCCTGTGCAACCTCAGAAAAAAAAGAAAAAAGGAAAATTTTGAGATTATTGGTGTTAATAGCTGTTTCTTTTCTCTTTAGTGAAAAACATTTAAAAATATTTTCAGCAAAATATTAGAAGATTATATCCTTAAAACTGTGTTTTTCTAACAATGTCAGTCATGTAGGCTAGATGTGTATTTTTGGGAGAGACTAAAGGACTGGTAGATGTAACTGTACATACACACACTTTTCAAGGAGATACATGTTTAGGTTTGTATAAATTCTCTTACCTCTTGTAACATCTACTTCACTGTTAAGGAAAAGGGCACGGAAAACTGTCTAGGCATGTACTGCTAATTCAGTCCTGCAGCTTCTGGTTTCTATGTTCCTTTCCCATCTTTTAGGCCATTTAACTATTTCCCACTCTGTAAATTTTCTGAGGATTTTTTCAACACGTATGTTTTTCCCCCCACTTCCCTACAGTGCCTTGTGTATTTAGGGCTGATGGATGATGGCATGTGCCATGTTCCTGACAGAATTCATAGCCTTCCCCCTTCCTGACTACTAGTGCACAGACAGCCCTGAGATGGCTGTAAAGAAAAACCATACATAGCCAGGATGTTCCTCGTAAATTAAATGAATTTTTAAATTCCTGTGAATAGGGCACCCTTGATATCCAACTGTATTTTACATGCATTTGACCTAGTTGTCTCTCATAGTTTCCTTGAATTTGTAATAGGCTGTGTGAGCTGCACAGTGCTGTGTCTAGTTCTAAACTGAAAACTTCCTTCTCCCTTCTTTTTAGCCATTTCAGTCAAGGCAAAAGCACCTGACTTTGGAGGAACTGTTTGGAACCTCTGTACAAAAGGAACAGCCTGCAGCTCCATATCCCAATCCAGAGAGAATGGAGAAGCTGCAGACAGATGCATCTGCCAGAGAGCAGCACAGTTTGCTTTTGCCTTTTTCCTTTGACCAGTCACCAGTAATGCAACAATCCCTGGGGAAATCTGAAAGTCCAAGCGTTAAAAGCAGTGCCAATCAGCAGGACTGTTTAACACCTATGATAATACCTCCAGCTTCAGTTTCCCAGCCTGATATGAAAAATGTTTCAAGCTATTCAGTTCGTTTAAGCCCTGTTCTTAATTCAGCCTCGACAATGGAAGCTGCCCCTGCTCAGATGCTTCCTGGCCTCAAACAAAGCAACAGTATAATGCAAGTTATGCAGCAAGCTGCCAAGCCCATATCCCCACTGGTGAATCAGCCGCCATCTGAAGTGAACCACGCTCCACAGAATCTAATGGCTGGCCAGAGCCAGCTCATAGCACCCTTGACAACAGCAAACACAGGGACTGTCTCAAATGCATCTCATACGAATGTTGATCTTCTGCAGAAACTCAGGTTGACCCCACAGCATGACCAAACACAGCAGCAGTCTCTCACTAAGACTCCCTTAACAGCAAACATCTCTGCCTCGGTTGGCCAACTTGCAACACCAGAAAGCTTCAAAGAATCTCACTGTAAGCCATCAGCCTTGAACAGCAAGATAATCTCTCCCCTTCAGGTATTCTGTGGGCTTTGATATCCATGAAGCTTTAGACTACATGTATTTTTCCCTTGAAAAATGTGCTGCTTTATATTAACCGTTTGAAGATAATGAAGGACTTCCACAGTGTGGTATTGATTGAATGGCTAAGTTAGAAATCCAATTCCAGTAGTTTTGTGTCATTAGCATCTGCTGTAAGTGACAGACCTGTCTGTAGAGAAGGAGGTTTTTCAAACTGGTGCTGTTAGTGGGTAAATAAGTCCTAAAGATTTCATCTGTACTTGTGTCAGAAAAGTACTGCTCAGAGCTGGGGATCTGAGAAGGGACAGAAGGTACAGGCTGAGCAGTGTGATGAGAGTTGATGTGGTGGACGTCTAGCCTGTATCTTGTTTGAAAGTATACAATCAACAGTTTCCTTTTTCTGATTACTTTGCTTTGAGTGTATTTTACTCCTTCAGTTTTGACCCACTTCTTCTGGGAGTATCTGTTGGCTACATTGATATATGGCTTTATAGGTTTGCCATAATACTGAAAGCATGAAACATGAATTTGGATTTTTCCTCTTTTTCCAGCTTCCCATTGATTGTATCAATTTTACAAAATTGATTGAATTATATCTAAAGTCTGTTGAAATTTGCATTTTTGTGGCTTTCTTAAAAACAGTGAACCACCCCTAGAAACTGAGCTGTGGATGGTAACTTGTGAATTTTGCTTTTTTTCTTTGATTCAGACTGTGCAACAAAATAAGGAATCAGAAGTATTTCCACAGCCGAAAACTTTGTCTAAAGCAAGTCAAGTAAGTGGATGAGTACCTCTGCTAATTGTTCATTGGTTTTCTTAGAAAGGGGAAAAACCCAGCTGCAGTACACAGTTGATATCTCAAATAGTCACTGCCCACTGACCATATTTAAAGAGCTGTTATGAAACAGAGCTGTCCTAGAGGAAGGGCACTCTTCTTGTCCGGTCCCTCTTCTTGTTGGTTCTAATGAAGAAATGAAAACAAATTTTTGGATTTGCAGCCTTGCACTGAGTTTGCACCATTTGAACTGGTTTTTTTTTTTTATGTTGCAAGCAGGGAGTACTAAGGCCATAATATTGTAGCAGGGTCTATTAGCCTTCACCCAGCCTCAAGCACCCCAGAGGTTTAAAATGCAATCCTTGCCTCACTGTGTCTCAGTTTTCCTGAGATGCTTTGTATTTTATGAAAAGATACAAAACAGAAAAAATGGAAGATGGAGGGAAAAAAGAATAGCAAGGAATTGTTACTGCAAAACTTGTAATAGCAAGTTTCAGCGATCTAAAAACAGATTTAAGATTCTTAGAACTGCCTTGGGTAACAGTTTAAAATAATGTCAATTTTAAGTTTCAGGTTGCAATTACAAAATAACCTGTAATAGTCAAGTACCTTTTTGTTATGTATTCATTTTAGGACACCATCTGTATTTTAATTCTACTTTTCCCTTAGGCACCCACTCCTTTTTCAGATCTCTTGCCTCATTCTTGTCAAACTTGCTCTCCATGAAAGCAGTTTTAGTAGCATGCCCAGATCTGATTGTGAAGGTAAAAAATGGCCCTACTTGAAGTAAAATGCTGTTTTAGCTACTTGCCTGCTGTAAGATAATCTCTACAGTCTGTTCATGACCCATTTAGTAAATAATTACCTAATTAAAAGCATTTTATATGGATTTAGGAATTTTAAGAAACATGTGCATGTTGTATAGTAAACTGTCAGCTTAAACACATTGTCTTCAGCAGAAATCCCACGCTGTGAGTCTTCACAGTTTTGACTACAAGAAAATCAATTTTCTGGTTCTGCTGTTGTTGATGTTATTATACACACATTAACTTCAGATGGCTTTGGAGGGCTTTCTCCTTTGAAGATCGTTGGTTATCCAAGGGGAACTCTTTCTGCTGACATGTCAAACAGCTTTACATACCACATTTAGTGTTGCTTTTCTTTGGAGTGAGATTGCCCTGTTTGTTTTCTTTTTTTCTTTCACCGTGTTGGTCATCCTGGAAGCCTGAGCAAGACATAGATTATCATCTTGAGTAATGATTGCAGTTATCAGGAGATGTCAGAGTTACTCAACATGGACTTCTATTCGTGTCCAGTTGATGCAAATGTAATAGTCTTATAAAAGTGCAATTTATGTTTAAAAGGAGAAGTGGTTAAGGCAGTATGTGGATTTTTGTAATGAAATGGAGACAGAGCTGTGGAATGATGAGGTGGGAAGATGGTCCTCAAAATATTTCCATCCCACATCCCCCCAAGGGAAAACAGAATGAGGATATTTCAGTGTACAGTGTACAATGCTTTAATTATTATTCAGCAGTCTCTCCAAATATGTTTGAGGTACACCTAAAATTTGAAGTAAAGTATTTGTGGGAGACCATAGAAGTGGGGGTGCAGGAAGCAGGACTGGTCTTTCTGAGAACTCCTAAGGAAAATAATAATTTGCAAAACAGCTACAGGCTCCTTTGGTTACTCAGGTGACAAGCTCAACTTTCGTTATATGTGTTATGTTCCAGAAATTCTGGAAGGTAGCAACCACATGAGTAGGAAGGAGTCTGCATACAAGAATGTTCAAGGCTGCTACCTTCTTCAGCTTTGAAAATGAGAAGTACTATTGATACTAATCTTCATAGATAGATATTTCTTCATTAAGAGCAGCTATTCTGCAATATCTGACTGAATAATTGTGGCTACAATTTATTTCATTTTCTTTATGCTCATCTCTCCAACCTTTACAGCATCATTCATTCTTACTGAACACAGTGATTATTAATTTTCTGTTCTTTTACAGGTTGCACCTCCACAGTTTGTTACAGCCACAACGACAGTAACGCCTTCAGTGCTCTTGTCTCCAAGTGTGTTTCAGCAATCAGCTACAAAAGCTACTGAAGTGGAGAATAAAGCCGGTTCTTCTTCGCCTTTAACACTTGGAACAACAGAAATTCAGACTACACCTCCTACTGCTCTCAGCAGGTCCCAGCTTCAAGAAGCACTGATACATCTAATAAAGGTAGTGTCTATACCGAGCTCAGTTCTGAGGGATGGGGTTCCAAGCACAGAAGGCGGCACTGACAAATTCTGTACCCCTATAACTCCTTTTGCCCTGAAAGATTACAAAAGATGTTCTTTTCTGTTGGAAGGGGCAGATTACTCCTCACTGTACACAGAGTATGGCACAGCTTGCTCCTTTTGGTTGAGATGTGGAGGACTTAGAAGAACAGAGTACCTGGGATGTGTCCTTTCAGATCCATATGAACTTGTAGACAAGAGAGGAGTAACTTGCACTTAGTAGAAGCTGCTTTGGGGGGGAGTTGATTTTGCTGTCTTTGTAAGTGTTCCACTTCCCCAAGGAAAGCTTTCCTGTTTTCAGTTCCATAGAACCTTTCCTCATCTTTACTTTTAGTATGTTTCTTTGAAATGGAAATTGCAAAGTTTTAGCTCTGCTATTTTTAGGGACTAAAAAGTTCCGTTGAATTAAATCTGTGATGTTGGGAGCAGCTGTGCATTGAGATGATTTTGACCTCTAATGTCACGGTGAAGGTGCCATGAATGACGAACAGTTCTTTCTTAGCTCAGGATTCTCTTGCTCACTCCATGCTGGTGTTAGTAGAGCTTATACCCAAAATGCAAGTCTAAAAATAACAGTATCTTTCCAGTGACCAAGTTGTTAGGACCAAAAAGGTCATTACCAGATCCCATCATTAGGTTGCCTGATTTATCTGTTCCATTTTACATAACCTTTTCTTCTACTGGTGTATATGGGTTTTCTAATTAAAGACTTAATCTTGGAACTGAGCTCACCTGCCAATATTCTGAGTGGTGATTTTGGAGAGCTGACAGGGATATTTGTCTCTGGTCTTTACATAGAGAGAGTTGAACGAAGACCAAAATAGGCATATCCTGGGAGTACTCACACAGCACTCTAAGCAGGATACCAATTGCTGTTCAGATCTTGTAAAGAGAGTATTACACCCTCAAGCTAACTGATTAGATACCAGTTTTGTAAACTTGCCATTTGAAGGAAGTAGACTCGGGAAATATCTGTAAATATTGTCCACAGATTAAACCAATTCACTTCCCAGTCATGCTTTGACATGAGAATTCTTGTAGAGCACCCTGCAATCCCATTCAGGCTGGTCTGCCTGACAAACAACATCACATCTGACACTCATGCAGACTTGATTTTGGAAACTGTGCATAGGATGGGATTCTTTGTGCCTAAGACTATGGTTTGGACTCTGGAGGGAAGCAAAATGTGGCCAGGCTGACACAGTGGCCCCTGTCTGTTTGTTTGAGTATCCAGAGTGCCTGGTGATCCCTTTAGCTCCTGACCAGCTTCATGGGTCCCAGCCTGTGTGTGTTTCAAAAGCACCTTTTGTGCAGGCACACAGCTCGTTCCCTTATCAGCTGGAAGGAATCCTTATCACAACTTAAGTGGCATTAAATTAAATCCTTTTTGCATCTTTTTACTAATGTTTCTAATGTGTTTCTGTTTTTCCTGCAGAATGATTCCCGTTTTCTCAGCACTATCCATGAAGTCTACTTGCAAGTCCTAAGCAAGAGTACAGACAACATTAAGCTATAATTGAAGCTGAATCTACTTAAAATATGTTGATTTTAGAAACAATTATGCCTCATCTATAAAACTAATATTTTTGTAAAAGAATATTTAGTTTTCAATGTCTTGAATTTGAACCTGTTAGGAAAGATTATTCCTTAAATACTTATGAAAGTAATGTTCTCAGAATGATCTAGGTTTTCACTGTGATCATCACCAGCAAACCTTTTTTTTATTGGGGAGGGGAGTTAAGTTGCATTTGAGCTCTCATTAGCATTAAGTGAATGTGCAGATGTTTGCTCTGGCTCTCATTCCTGGCTGTATTCACTGTTCAAGGAGTACAGACTCAAAACTATTTCAACCAGCAAATGCACAGTATAGTACACTACAGCACAGCAGAACACAATTCAGTTGTGGGAACCTAGTTCCAGTTTGAAGGACTAAGGAGAATGAGAGCACAATGCCTTGTGATTAAGCTGGCAGGTGTGGGGAAGGAAAGGGTCTGGAGGCCAGGCCATTGGAGCTAAATCTTCAACAAAAAGTCTAAAAAAGTGATTTGCTCAATACTTTAGCAGTCTCTAGCTAATGCATGTAAATTTATCTTTTCAATATTTCATTAATCTTATTTGTTTCTGCGTTACTGACATAAAACACCCAAGTGAGTAATGCCATTTTCTCTAAAAAGGCAAAATTTGAAATATGGAAAATCTTCAGTGATTGTATCTTTTTTTTTTAAGCAACAAAGTAGTTGCATGTTGAAGTTCTCATTTTAAATTTATAGTTAGGAGACCACCACTGGAAGACTCTCTTCCTGTTCAGCAGTGTTTGATAAAATTTAAGCATTTTGTTCCCTTTTAGCTTAAGGGTGGACCACATCATAGTTGGCTTTCATTCCTCAGTTGTGTTGGAACTGCAGTGTTAAAAACTATGCAGATGGAAAACAAATGCATGCTTTTCTTTTGTTGCCCTCTCCCCAGATTATTAGTGCACACTTCATAATCTGAAGTTTATATAATTAAAATGTTACTGCTTTGTATATGTGATTTAGTAAGTCACTATTCACTAAGAATTTAACTGGGTACTTTCCCATTTGAAATCAGAAAATTTTTAATTATACTTTTCTTATGCTGCTGTGTTGGTTTACCCATGGGTTGTATTTATTTCTTAAAGGCATGCAAAGGTAATTAATCTGACTTTAGGTCCCAACCTTCTTCAGCAATAGTAGTTTTAAAGGATGCTTTTTCAGTGGAAAAGTGTTGGGTTATTGAGTAAAGAGAGAATCTGTAGTGAGTTATGATGCACTGCTTCATTCTTTTCCCTCAAGCACTATTGAAATATGAAGAAAGATATTGTTTGGCTCCTTACAACATATATGTATGTATAGATATCCTAAGGATTAGTTATTGTAGTCAAGGTGCATGGCCATTTCATTGGAAACTAGTAATTGAGCTTTAATTGTGACTTGTTCACAAATCAGGATGTTTTAGATACAACAAATATTTACATTTTTATGTATTTGATCTATTTTAGTTTTATTCCTAGCTTTTTAGTGGAAAATATATTTTGTTTAGCACTACCTGCCTTCTGAAAAGCTCTTTTCAGCCTTTGAGTTCAGTGTTTCCAGTTAAAATATATAGTATATTGTTAGAAAAATGTGCAAGATTCAGGGAAAGATGCTAATGTGCATTTACCAAGAAATATATTTGATTTAATGGTAGCATTTGAATTCAGCAATACAAACTCAGACTTGGTAGCAAAGGTAGGAGCTTCTTCCATAAATTCAGGAGTTACAATACTGTGTATGCACATAAACAGTGAGGCTCAAATTAGATTGGAGGTCTAAACTGATTTTCTGTTGGGCTTTTTAGGAAAAGTTTCACTGGAAGGGACAAACCAGTGAGCAGTTCCTCTTAACAAGAATGGACAGTCTAAGCCAAATACAGAGTCCATAACTTCTCACTTCTCGTGGACACGTTCTGGTTTCTTCAAAGAAAGATTTGATAAAAGTTTGTAAGAATAGAAATGTTGGAAGCTGATAGTGCACATTGGTACTGTTTGCTAAATACAGTCATATCCAAAGATCTATAGAAATGATAGGAAGGAGTTGTATTTTGAGTTCTTCAGCCATATACAAAAGTCATAATACTTTGAATATCCTTAACTCGTGAGAGTTCCTGGGCAGTGGAAGCAAGCAGTTGGCAGATCCTTACTTCACTTTGGTTTTGTAGTGTCCTGCTAGCAGCAGGTTGTTGGTTTATTTCCCCAAACTTTTCTGAATGGATTGGCAGAGAAACAGAGTTGAGATTGTAGCATCCACAGCAAACTTCACACCTTGAACAAGTGCGTGTGTTTGTTCCAACCTCTGCGTGGAGCCAACAGCCTCGGGAACCCCCCACTGCCGAGGTGTGACCAGTGCCAGGGGAATGGCTTTAACAGATAAACTCCTTTAATTAGAAGCTCATTGTAAAACACAAGCTCAATTACAGTGTAAAATTTGATTTTTTTTTTTTTTTAATGTGGACTGTGTATTTAAAAACTTTTTTCCCTAATTTTTTACAATTTTTGTATAAGTTTGAAATTAGCAGCTTGTTGAAGTGCTTGATTCATGTTATCCGCGTGTAGGGATAACCAGTGTGTAGCAAGTTCCTTTGGGGCATCACAGGAAATGATTGTGACCATTTTCAAGTGATTTTTTTTTAACTACTGGCTTAATGGGTATTTTATCTATTCTTTCTGGGAATCAAAAGATTATTAGTTCAGACTACACTCCCCAAATTAATTCTTACCTAAGCATGTTTTTTGTGGCTCACGTTAAGTTACTTTAGGTTTGAGTTTGAATTTTTACTTTTTCCCTAATCAAAGACAGTTTTAAAACCTACAGCTGCTGAATTGTTCAGTAAAATCAAAATCCTGAGTTTTGTAGTTAGACTTTATCTGTTGTTACTTAACAATGCAAAGTTTATATGAAAGGTGCCTAACAGCTATTGACTTCAGAAACAGAATATCTTTCCAAATTAAACAAGATTTGCAGAATGAGTGATAAAAAAAATTCAAGTGATTCATCCTGATTTAATATAATATATGTAATTCTGTGTATAAATACTCAATATTTAAACGCTTGCTGATGGATGTATCATTTTTGCTTGCATTTCTAATTGCTTCATTTTGGTTTATTTCTGAAACCCATTATGCCACGTGTAGTCACTGATAGAATTTCTGAAATGTTTTGGAAAGCAAACATTTATTTGGGACTTCTTGGTTTTTAAAAGTATTCTAAGCAAATCAGCCACCTTTTTGCCAGGTATTTGGGTTGCTTTGTACAGCATATCTTAACAAGAGGAATGTGTGCAATATGTATCACCTCATTTTTGTCTGGCAATGTTACAAAAATGTTAAGATGCAATATCTTCCTTTCACTTCAAGTTGGAAAAATTGCAGTATCTCTGATTTGGTGGTGTATTTATTTTTATCTATTCAGTGTATGGGCATATGGTTAGTTAGGTTTTTTTATGTACCTTATGTGCTTTTAGTAATTTCTGAGTTTTATCACATCTGCATATGCACCAGTTGTAGCCATTTGCATGTTCTTTCAGTATGAAGACCATGGGGAAGGGGGGGCTGCAGGAAAGATTTCTGGAAATCGGAATAATTGTAAGTCAATAAATGTAGATACTGCATCATTAACGTTTTTGGTATGGTGTGGGTTTTATAGCACCTATGTATGTTTGCAGTTATTAAGTTATTGCATAAATGTTTAAGAATGAGCATTTTTTCATCCAAAATTTTGTATGTTTGCAAATATATTTTTGTAATAAAACTTCAAAACAAATGTTTCAGCACCTCCTAAAACCTTGTGACGTTTCCTTTTATTTCTAGGGTTCTATTAGCCTACTGGAACGTTCAGTTTTTATTTAGGGTTAATATTTTCCAGAGAAGAAACTCAAATTCCTTACTCCATTCTGGGGCTAGAACCAAATTGCATTTGTCCACTAAGAAAATGCACCCTGACTGCTTGAAGGACAGTAGGGAGCAGCTTCTATAAGGTCCTCTGCTGCTGTCAGCAGCCTTGTATTTTGAATTTGATAAACAGATACATTTCCTCTCACATTAAGAAATGCAGCTGCAATTTCACTGGCTTGTAAGTACAGCTCTAACTGGGTTTAGTGCCTTTCTGTATCACTTTTTTATGGTATCCCCTTTCATCCATTTAGACATGGCATTTGAGTCTCAGTCCACTGTTGGTCTTTGATCCAAGACACTGGAAATTGCAGTTGTCCTCCTGCCATATCTGATTGATAGCATGCAACTGATTGATCCAAATTTCACAAAGTAAAATAGGGAAGCTGATAAAGATGAAAAACATAGAAATTAATCTTGAAATCAAACAAAACCTTATGCCTAAATCCCTTAATCTTAGCAAGATGCTATTCCCATTCTAATTACCCACAGGACCTGGTGATTGTAGGGCAGATCAAATGTCAGGGGAGGCCACTGGAGAATGGCATTTGTTGATCTAATGGTTCATATTGGACTGATTCCTGTAGTATGTCCAGAAGCAGATTGTTTTAATAGAAGACTGCCATACAAAACAGGTACAGAAGTCATGGATTTACTGTAAGATAATTGAAAAAAAAAGTGGAAACAGCTTAGAATCAAACTTTAAATTCTGGAATCTAGATCTAAATTCCATGTTAGATATGTTGCTAGCTGGTCAATATCAAGAATATTTTTTTCATTCTCAGTGCCATTAATTCGTTTGTCTTCTCTGGATCCAGGTATTCCTCTTCACTATAATTCACATGAAGTTCTCACATTTGGTTTGTGAATAAGGTAATTCTTAATTTCTCTGTGTAGCTCCAGCTAAACCAGGCACTGTACAAAAAGTTTATGCAAACCAAAATCTTCTTGGCCTTTCCTCTCTTGATCCTGTGTGCTCTACAGTCATGTCTTTTGAAAGTGCATGAGAGCATAAAGTCAGTCCCTGCTACGATGGTGGTATGTGCTGGATAGGATCAGGGAATAGGCATTAGGCTTCTTAAAGCTCATCCTCTAAAATCCAAATTTTATTTGCAGGCTTGCAGAATGAAATAACAAGTTGCAGCTCATGTTCATGGGCCAAATTAATTGGGAGTTAGTGGATTTGCATTTGGTCAGGGTTCAACTACACTTCTTCTCACTAAAGATACTGGGGTGGGTTAACTTCAACACAGAGAGTAAGAAACCTGTCATTCATACAGCTTTTCTTCATTTTAGAACAGGATGCTTTCAAGTTACTAAACAGTCTATATTATGGCTGAGGTAAATTTCTCTTCAGTTTAGTTTTCTAATCAGAATATTAGAAATTATAATGTATGTTATTGAAAGGTATTTCCAGTGCCCAGTAGTGGATTTTTTCACCTATCTTCACACAACTTCAGGTGTGAATCAGTTTTTTCTATCTTCTTTTGAAGATTTACTTTTGACCTGACATACTAATTTAGGAGAATGAAACTTCTGCATAGACCTGTAACTTAAAATATAGCCGTGAACTGTAATGCTCATCCTTGTCAGTTATGCAACAATTTTTACTTCCTTTTTGTAAGACACTCCTAATCAGGCTCAAAAAGCATTGAGAAAAGAGGGCAGTAAAGGGAGATTTTTATCAGTTGCTGCATTTTTGAAAGAGAACTGGCAATAAAACAAGAGGGAAAGGACCATTGAATAGAAGATTCCTGAGAAGAAAACAAGGGAAGGAATAGCAAAACAGTTCAAGTAAATATGAAAGGGGATATTGTAGAGAGAAAAGTAAGGCCTGTGAAGGTTATTTCCTGAAGCACAGAAGAATTTGTAAATTTCTCTGTTTCTGCACTTGTTCACTTGTTCTGCTGCATGTCTTCGGGTATTCTCAAAGCTCAAATGAGGCTTGCCTGTAAGAATTCAGAGTATTTCAGGGTGTGTTCACAAAATGACTGGGTAGACATGATTTCCTTGCTCTAATTCTTCAGGTCTGCTGTGGGGTTTTTTAACCTCTGGTAATGAAGCAGCACAGTGGAGTTGACCGATTCATAGCAGTACCTAATTTTTGTCTTTAGCTGATGGCCTCCCATTACAGTTTAAAATCTGCTACATTGAATAAAGCTGCTCATACCTAGTTGCCTTTTGACTTCCATTTTAAATGGACTTTTAAAAATATTTCTACCATAATCCATTCTTTAAAATTCAAGAAGGTTCATTTTACAAAATCAACCTTGGGAAATAAAACCACAAAAGAACAAGCTTTATATGCTGGCCGAAATGAAAGCACTTGCCCTTAGGCCTTTCTTGGAAACACTCAGGGATGTGATATAATTGCACAAGTTTTACTTCTTTTCTCCTCATAAATAAGTTAAGAAGCTTTTAAGAGTATCTACAGAGCAAAGATCACCCAGCCTGGCTCCTGTATACAAAACTCTATGTTGGTCTTAATTCAGAAAGCATATGACTTGCACATCCTGCTCGGACTTTTTGTGGTTCAGAAGAGGGATGGGAGAGGCTTAGCAGGTTCTCCAGCTTTCTCATGTAGGTTTGAGGTTTACGGGTGATGCTAAGTGCCTTCTCTGGTTTACGTTTTAAGCATCAAACAAATTAGTTTCTGTCCTCTGGGGACACAGTTCTCTCATGTAACAAAACTGCTGCAAAGGAAGCTTCTGTCATCTTAAACTCCCCACAAGAATTGAGGTACAAGGGTGCAGTTAAAGCCTGCAGGATCCGGATGTGTACAGAGTCTGTTGTGGTTTACAGCAAGCCCTGCTCCTGATGTGATCTTCAGGATGGAAGGCACAGGGTGCCCATTATAAAGAGAGATCTCTAGTTTTCAATGGTTTAATAGAAAAATTCTGCCACAACAGACGCTTTTACAGAAAACCCAAAGGTTTGGTTAGAAACACGTGCAGTACTTTTAATAAGAGTTTGAAAATAAATTAATGTTCTTCAGATATGAAGACAGTTCTCTGAGGCAAACTGCTAACATAACAGACATATGTGAAAGTAATGTAGATTTGTAGTATGTAGTGCCTGAGCCTGGGCCTGTGATGTAGCTTAATCTGTAACTTCATTTCAAATAAAAAAGGCTGATCTTATTACCGCTCCTATACCTGTTCTCATGCACTACATATAATTTCTTACAATTACTGGTGATGTGCTGCACAGACGTCAGAGATTTTTTTCTTTTTCTTTTCCTTAAATTTATTAGAAGCTAAATAATGTTATTACTGACGATGAGCTGAACAATCTGTTCCATGTCTAACTGAAGTCACTGTGGTTTTGCATGTGGAAGGATGTGCTGGTGGTGCATAAAGGTCTGCATAATGAGAGAATGCTCAATCAATCCATTTCATCCATCCTGGAATGATTTCCTTCTCTTTCAAAGGTCTTCTAGTCAAAGCCTGTTGTGTTGCAGAGGTCAGGCTGAAGAAGATTTTTGTCACTTTCTCTCCTATGCATTACAGCACAAATAAATCCTGCTTTATTTGGTCATTATAGCTCTCTTACACCTTCTTTCTAAATGTGCACACCCTATGAAAGCATTGCTGTTTGGGAGATTTCACTTCGCACAAGTTATCATCAATAACTTTATTATTTTAATTTTAATTTTGTCAAATTCAGTTATCTGAATACAGATATTCATGCAAACAAAGACTAAAGAGATTAATAACTTCTGAGATTGTTTGAAGAGCATTATGGAACTTGACTCAAGAATCAAACAGAGAAAGCAAACATGGTGAAGTAACTGTGGAACATCTGTGTATTCAGCAGGCCTTTCAAGCACAGATGCAGGCAAACTCCTACTGCGTAAGTATTTCATATTTCTTAATATGAAGAAATTGCAACAAGTTAAAGGTCAGATTATGAATTTAGTTTTGTAAGTAATATCATTAACTGGTTATACTAAACCAATGCAAATACCCCAAAATACTGCAATATTAGCATTACGAACTTTGATTCAAATACTGTAATTTTCTTGCACTGCTAGCAGAAATACTTCCCTAAATATCATCAAAGAGCCCAAACCTAGTCACCGTGAGTTCATTTTAGCTCTGTGAGACATACAATGCTTTGGTTTTTCTCTGGCAGACTACATCTTAGATAGACATAAAAAAGTCTCATTGTGTAAGATTTGTCTCAAGTTATTTGGTTTAATCTGAACATTTTTTATGTATTATAAAATTGTCATAATATTTTGGAAATTTTGCAACTTCTGGGTTGGGTTGGGTTTTTTTTAGTAAATGACATTTTTATTTAGAGGCAATATAAAAATCACAATGGTTTAAAATTATTTTTATCCAACATTTGCCTGCCTGTAACTCAAAAATGGTCTGTTCTGTTATGAAGCTTTCCATACACATTTTTCCTTTTCCAGACTACTTTGTCAGCTGAGGAGAAGGTTTTAGTTGAGTTGAACTATGAATCTATTCTGTTTGTATGTATCTTTTTCTTGTATCTTGCTCCTACAGACTTCAGAGGTGGATGGATTTCCCTTCTGGATGTTTCTGGATCAGGTGCTGCACAAGAACCTTGCATTTTCCAGGTTGCTGGTTATAGCTGTTTGTAGTCTGTGTAGCACAAACTGCTGTTCTATGGCAACTAAAGGATGTTGAGAGTGTTTTTCATGCTCCAATGGGAACTGCAGAGCTGACCATTATTTCACAGCCTGCTGAATATTCTTTCACGGGGTGTTTATTTGAGTGTGCATTTGTGCTTATCTAAAACCACTTGCTATCACTGATGAAGGAATAGAATTTACTTTGAGTAAGATGTGACAGTAAGGACTGAGCCTCTGGAAAATTTGCAGCACCAGATTTGGTCTGACAATGTACTGCATTCTCATCCATCAGGCTACAATGATTGGAATTCCACCACAATTCCACAGTGAGTGGAATTCCACTTCTCTTTTTTAAGGTACTCTGCAACTGAAATGAAACCCTGTGCACTACATGGAGATGTTCAGGACTAGCAAGGTTACAATCCAGGACAGCAGTGACTGGCAATTCCAGTTCCGTTTGGAATCCATACAGTGCTCAAGCTGCAATTGCACAGCCTGGTCTCCTCCCACACCTCCACGCATTTTTTTACTCACTACTGTTTGGATTTTGTAGTGATGAGCTCTTACTAGACTTGGATTTGGCAATCTTTTGAGAACAGTTTTTAAGGCAAAATCAGGCATGTAGCCGCGTGGTAGCTAACTGGCCTGAATTCCAGCACTGCTGAGTGCATGCAGCTCGGGCTCTGGTAAACAGGGTTGCATGTACTTATGTCAGCAATGCATTTTTGCAGTATCTCAGCAAATGTCAGTCATAGCTGAGCTTTCATGCTTCTGCTGCACATAATGCCCTGACGCTGAAACATGGAGGAAGGGATGGAAAAATCCAGTTATCCTGTGTATGTATTTAATAAGCTGTCTAGTCTAGTAGTTAATACTGAAGCTAACGAGATGTGATTGTATGTTCTGAAGCAAGACTGTTTGTCCATACATTTGCATCCTTGTTTTAATCACGTTGTACGAGGTTTCAGAGGCAAGTCCCAGGAATGTGGAAGAAATGTTGACTGTTGTATGCAATGTATACCATGACTGCAGCTATTGCTTTACAGTCCATCACACTTGGTCAGAGTTGCAGAAATAACACGCCTCTTCAGTAGATCAAAGTGGAGGCACTGACACAAGGTGGAATTTCATCCTGTGAATGCTTGAGCTGCTGTTTTAACAACACAATACCACAATAAGCACTCGGTGATGCAGCACAAGGATTCAGGGAATGGAGGGGGAGTTGTGGGCAGTGATCTCCCAATGACATTGTCCAAGCTAAGTCTGTCTTAAAGGCTTTTTACCATTCAGATAACAATGGAGGAAACAAAAGAAGTTGTGAGCTATAGTAATACTGGACTGATCCAGATCATCCCCCTTATTTTCTTACAGGAGGGAAACAAGAAAGCACCATATGTCCAGCCTGAGAAGGCACTTGCTAAGATTGCTGTTGCCAGTACGCCTGGGAGACAGTTCATGAGGGAGCCATCCTTACAAGGCAGTTCAAGAGCACATCTTCAGTGTAATCACAGAGACCTGACCACAGGCCTTACTCTTCAGCCAGAGAATGGAATCAGCCTGGGCCAACAAAGGCAAAAGCAAGGCTGTGATCTGGCCAGTTTATATTTAAAAGAATTGTGAGACAAAACAAAGGACATTGACAAAGGAGCAGGGAGTGACTGAACCCTTTTTTAGTTGACTGTCATCTCACTTTGCCACTACCAATGATGTATGCAGAGAAGAACAGTAACAGCCTGGCAATGCTGACCTCTTAATCACACTGTATAGACAGAAAACAGGGAGTAAATTAATCTGTTAGAAGCAAAAATTTAGCATAGAAATTACTCCATTTTTTTCATGATACCCGCTTCCATTTTGATATTTTTCTCCTGTGTTTGTAAATACTACCAGCCATCCAGAAGGATGACATAGCCATGTCTCTAAAATAAGCTTTTTGTTTCCTGATGCAAATGTATTTAGGAAGTTTTCTGAAATGTTTTCTGCAGCTGAAATTGGGTGCACAACCATGTTTCCTTAATGTATCTTTGGTAAATACAAATACTGTGGAGTTTGGCATCATAAACATGATTTCACTTACGCTTGGCCTAATTTGAAGAATTTACTTTATGCGCCTCTTCTAAACCACAGATTAGGGAAGACTAAATTATCCTGCCTAACCTCACTCAACTGACATGGAGAACTACATGTCAGTGAAATGATGGTTGAGCCGAATGTCAACATCTGTCTCAAGAACATCGTTTAAACAGCAGGGGTGATAGAAAAATTGTCATTCCCTTCCCTAGCACAGCAAGTATTTTAACAACTTCTCTCAAATCAGTGAGCATGGTACAGAGCTCAAGCTAATAAATGCTGCTGTGATGCTAAAATGGTTCTGTGCCTTCAACTACATCAGCAAGTAGGAGATTCCAGTAGAGCAGGTCTATAGAGCACAGGAGAAAGTGCTGAGGACTCCCCATCTGCACTGTAAGGGAGTTTGAATTCTGCTCCAGACTAGCTCTTGTTTGTCCTGTTCTTGGACTGAATACTCATTAGCAGCTGGAATATATTAACTGCTTTCTCAGACTGAATCTTCTGTTTCATCTTTATTTGAAAGGAATCCAGTTCATGAGCTCTGGGACTGCTCAGGAGAGAAAGCCAGAGCACAGTGAGCAAGGAACAATCAGGAAACTTGATCCAGAATTGTGGCTCAAGCTGCTTTAGGCTTACTTTCTGACCATATGGCTGCAGACAGAATCAAGTGTGTTGTTGCCTTGAGAAGGGCTGACAGGTTGTGGAAAGGATGCAAGGATGGACAGAGGAGAAGAGGAAAACTTGTGCAACATGCTCAGAGAAGTTGGTAACCCTCACTCTACAAGATTAGTCTGATTTTAGGTCTATTTGAGGCAATGGCACAACCAGATCTCAAGCAAGATATTTGCTGGTGTGTAGCATATGTAAGGTTCAGTTAAGGATCTTTTACAGAGAACTTGGGTTTGAATTTACTGTTACCTCACCAACAGCATAGGTTTTGTAGTTTAAAATCTGCAAAGGAAGAGACAAAATCAGTAATTCTCTTGTAAATGCTACATGGAAATCTTGGGATCTTTCATAGTCCCCTATTGACAATATTCCTTTGGGCATCAGAGCTCCAGGAGGACGAAAGAAGTCCATATAGTGTTGAACCAAAATGGATTTTAACAGGAATATTGTGGGGAAACTGCTGTTAAGAATGGCTGTTGATTGTCTCCACCATGTCTGGCAGTCCTGTTTCTGTTTCCTCAGCTAGGATCTCTTTGGTATGATTTCCTGCACAAGTAGCTAATTTCTAGCTATCATGTGTTATTTAGTTTCCAAGCTGCTGTTTAGACATGGTGGGTTACAAGGTATACAATGTGTCTTTCTGTACCCTGAGATGAAATCTGCACAATGACCCTAAAAACGCATTAATACCCTCACTTCTTGGTCCTCTGCCCTGCCACTGAAATCTCTTGGCATTATAGCCCATGTCTTCAGCGTTCCTAAATTTAAACCAAGGCTTATGTGATTCTCATCAGGCTCTTTCATATCCCAATTTTACTGTCCACATCACTCTAAAGTGTACTACTGCAATTAAAAGATTTGTGTTACTAGTTCTGCAGAAAAAAAGGTAGTTGGCCTACCCTACCCAAGTATTTGAAGGTCGAATATAGATTGGAGCAGAGCAAATGGCAGTTGCAGCAGTTAACCTTTGTATGGTGCTCTCCAGAACAACCTCTGCACTTTGCTACTGTCAAGTCTGGTTGTTTGGCTCTGTTTTATCCTTCCTGGCCTATTTCCAGTCTAGTTTTTCTTCTGAAGTTTTTTATTAAAAGGATTTTCAAGAAGACAACTGATGAAACAGTTTAAGAAAGCAGTTAGGCTAAGGGAGTGGTGTCTGCTTTTATTTCTTCTAATAAATTGGTTAGTTCATGGAAAAAAGATTTATCTTACTTTGCTAAGAGTTTCACATGTTATTTCCTACTGGCAGTTTGCCAAGTGAGCATGGCTGAATGCTCTGTACATGGAGGTGGTTTCCTTTGTTTCTGAAGCCCAAAGTCTGCAGAGCCTTGGAGATGAAGGTGTAGGTTTTTTAATGTGAGTGGTTCAGTGTCTTCTGGAAGTAGATGGTAATAGCATTAGTTCACTACATGTAGCTATGATATTTTTAAATCAATACAATACAGTTTCCAGAACAAATGACCAGTGGACAGAACACTGAAATACAGGACTGCAGTGCAGGAATAACAGGTTTTGTGGGCAAGATCTGAGGTATTTTAAAATCATAGAATCATCAAGGTTGGAAGATCCCTTTAAGATCATCAATTCCAACTTTCAACCAAGCACTACTACTTTTTTTTGTCGTTGTTGTCTGATTAACCTATTTTTTTGTTTCTAGGTTGTGACTTCTAGTGCTGCTTGAGCTTTCTAGAACAAATATGGAATATTTTACTTGCCTAGTTAAGTCTGTGGCTTCAATGTCATGGTATTCAGAATTGCTAGAGAAAATGTATTGGCTGACTGACGGCTGGTGAAGTCGGTATTTTATGCAAAAGTCTCTGTATTCATCACATTTTTAAACATATATTATGGAAATACGCATTATTTCCTGACAGGAAGCCACATGGAGCAAGTCTGTTACTGTTTCTCCTGACTGTGTGGAAGAACAAGGTTACTGTTAAGCTGTGGGGTACTGTAACATTCTTTTAGACAGGAACACGCGGGCAGAGAGCCGCAACAACAGCTCTATGGAGCAGGAGTTGAATGAAAATGTCGAGGGAGGTGATCCTGCCCCTCTACTCAGCCCTAGTGAGGCACACCTGCAGTTCTCTATCGAGTTCTGGGCTCCTCAGTACAAGCAAGACAAGGAGCCGCTGGAGAGGTCTGGAGCATCTCTTATGAGGAGAGACTGTGGGAGCTGGGCCTGTTTATTCTGGAGAAGACTGAGGGGATCTCCTTAATGCGTATAAACATCTCAAACACAGGTTCCGAGAGGATGGTGCCAGATTCTTTTCAATGGCGCCCAGCAACAGGACGGGAACAATGGCTAAAACTAAAACACGAAATTCCACCTCAACATGAGAGAGAACTTCTTTACGTTGAGGGGGGCAGAGCACTGGAACAGCTGCCCAGGGAAGGCGTGGAGTCTCCCTCTCTGCAGACATTCCAAACCCACCTGGACCCGTTCCTGTGTCCCCTGCTCTGGGTGACCCTGCCTTGGCAACGGGGTTGGGCTGGGCTATCTCCAGAGCTCGCTTCCAGCCCTAAAACCTCTGCGATTCCCTGAACGGGCGGTGAGAGGGGAGCGCGGGTCCCTCGCCCTCAGCGCCGCCTCAGCGCGCACCGCCGCGCGCCACGGAAATGGCGCCTGCGGGAGGAGCCGGGGCCGCCGCGGGGCCCGCGCAGCGCCCAGAGAGGGCCGCGCCCGGCCCGCCCCGCCGGCGGGAGGGAGGGAGGGAGGAAGGAGGTGGGATGTGGCCGCTCCCCTCTCCGCCCCCTCGCTCCTCTCCCCGCCCCCGCGCTCCTCTCTGCGCCCCCGCAGCCCTCGCCGAGCCCAGCTCAAACCCAGGTCCAGCCGTCGCCGCCCGAGCCCCGCAGCCGCCGCGGCCCTCCCGCGTCGCCCACATGGAGGATTACCACAAGCCCGACCAGCAGACGCTGCAGGCGCTGAAGGACACGGCCAACCGGCTCCGCATCAGCTCCATCAAGGCCACGACCGCGGCCGGCTCCGGGTGAGTGAGGGAGGCGGGCGGGCAGCGCCCCGGGGCGCACACCGGAGTCGCGCTCCCGCATCCCGGGGCTGCATCCGGCCTCGGGATGGGGCTGGGAGGGGCCGTGCCGGGCTCCCGCTGCCCGGAGACGCTCCGGTGCCCCGGGGGCAGAGCCCCCGGTCCCGCGGTGCGGGGATGCTGCGGGCCCGGCCGTGCCGCCCGCGGGAGCGCTGGGGCGGCGTGCGCGGGGATGGGAGCGGGGAGCGGGCAGGGCTGATCCGGCCGAGCCGCGGCACCCCCGGGGCTGATGGATGCGGAGGTGGCACGTGTGGAAATGGCGGCCGGGGGCTCCGCGGACAGAGCCCGCCCGGGCTGGGCCACGTCGGTCGCCGGTGCCGGCGGGTGTTGTGACTGGGAGAGAGGCCGGGAATGCTAAGTTGGTGCAGGACTGGAAACCAAAGAATTTGTGCCCGAGGCGCAAGCGGCTTCTTTTTCATTGCGTGCCCGTCAGTTGGAACTAATTCCGCACAGAATTTCAAGTGAGCCCAAGTGGGATTATCTGTGCAATGCCCGCGGTCTCCAATGGGCAGTTTATTCAGGCCTCTGGACAGGATTTAGTGTGGGCTCTGATGTGTGCAGATTCCAGGGTTATCCTTTCTTTGATCGTGCTTTACCTATGGAAAAAAATCTCTGCAAACAATCCGCTTTTAGTCATGTAAAATTAAAGCCACTTTTTCTGCTTGAATAATATATGAATGCTTCCACATGAAGTGCTGGTGGTTTTTTTACATATATCCCATCTTGTTGCAATTTCCTCCTTTGGACCTCTTTGAAACTAGCTTCAG
>VWZT01005160.1:178649-221819 GCA_013397055.1 Pachycephala philippinensis | reverse complement strand
AAAAGATCTGAAGGAATCGCTTGGATGCTGAGGTTTGTGTGAAGGAGGGGGGTGTGTAAAATATTATAAAGCTGCTTTGAATTGCCTCACAGTCCCCACCCTGTGCCTGGCATGAGCTGCCTCACATGGCTCTCGAAGCTGAACTTTACTCGTTCCGTTTGCAGACAGCAAATGAAAGTGCTGCTGTGGTTCTTCCTGTGGAATGGGGTGTTGGACGCGGGAAACCTCTCAGCAAGCCAGAGCAGTGCTTTCTTACAAATCAGTGTCTTGTTGGGTCCAGTCTGGAGTGAGAATTATGGGATACCCAACAATTGTCCTTTTAGTTCTTGATTTGTTTCAGAGCTACAGCATACAGTATTACACAAGCCTGTGTGAAAGTGTAAATTGAAAAATTGTGCTTTGTAGAGCTTGGGCTTCTGTGTTCAGCTTCCAGTATGTATTTTAAGCAGGCCACAGGGATGTATGGTATCAGTTGTCTTATCAACAGATAAAATTATTTCTCTGTTTTGTCTGATGCGCAGTTAAAGAGTAAGGATCATACTACAGCCTCTGTTTCTCTTCCATGATCCATGAAATAAATTGACCAGTAAAACCATTCTCACTATACTGATGAAGAGACAGTAAAAGTAGTTTTATTCAAGCTTTTTATTCCCTGGTTCATGTGTGCTACAATACTGAGTCCTTCTTGCACAAAGGCATTTCATTAATCCCTCTTGTTTATTCTGCCACTGGAGTTGTGTAGTCTGAAATTATTACACAATCTGATAACAAGCAGATTATGAAAGATGGGCTCTTGAGGGAAGATTCTGTTGACAAGTAATGTATTTTCTTAATAAGATTTGGTTGCCAAGATGGTGGTGTGGTAACGTGCCCAAAAGATATTCAGTCTGTTGTGGAGTTAGGCAAAGCATGTACATTTCTAAAGCAGCTGTGCGTTATGAGTATATTTTCCAAAAAATGAGACAGTGTGCTTTGCTTAAATTGCTGGTGTGCACTGAGGATGGGAAAAGAAGTTTGAATGCAAGTTAAGTTTAAATAGAAGCTTACAGTTAATTAAAAAAGTAAATTGTCATGATGGCTTTGACTTTGTTAAGGAAATACGTGTTTGTTAAAGGTGTAGTTTGTAAAAACTGAAGGAAATACTTGCAATAAAAGCACTTCAGAGAAAACAGGACCTGCCTACTTCTTTCAAGGAAGTAATTTCTGTGAACTGTGGCATGTATTGCAACACAAGTGGTGGTGTGGTAGATATGACACACCAGTTCTTGCAGTCTTTACTTGTTTTACCTTTTGTTGAAGAAAGTACAACCTTTGCCTGGACAAGAGCTAAGTCAGTCTAATCCTGAAGTTGCTCAAACACATCACTTTGAGTACTTCACCAGCTGGAGTGGAAAAATTCAGTGAACTGGAAAAAAAATTTTGTGTTCAAACTTACTTAGGTGGACAAAAAATTTGATTAAGTTAGTTGTAAAGATTGAACATACTTGGTTTGGGGTGTGGAAGAGCTTTTTCTTTTAGATGAGTAGTGCACACATTTCCATTGACATGGGTAGAGTCTCTCCTGTAGCTGATGATAAATTTCTGCAGTTTTGAAACAGTGCCTTGGCTTCCTAGAGCAGGATGGATACATTCTTAAAAGTGGAAGTTGCAAGAGTTTCTTAAGAGGCAGTTAAGTTTCATAATACGTGGTGTGATCACTTATTGCAGATTATTTTTTCTTCAATTTTTTTGGTTTTGACTCAGTGTTCCATTTTAGCTTTCCACCACTATCCTTTCTAGTTGAAATGTGTGGACAAATGTAGATGGAACAATATCAATTGATGCCGAGCAATAAAAAAACCCCACAAAACTAACTTGGAGCAATCGTTTTACCCTTGCTTTGTGTGGATCCAGGATTTTGGTGCTCTAGTATACTTTGGTTTGGTTTCTTACTGAAGGACTGTATTTCAAAGTCAAGGCTTTTTTGTTATTTGTCATAGTAGAAATTCATTTAATTAACCTGTAGTTTTAACAAGATTTTTTTTTTCCAATTTTCAGGTAATTTATTAAATTTTTCTACTTTTTTTTTATTTCCACATGCTACCATTTTAGGTGGTTTAAAACTTTTTTAATCAAGACCAGGAGTTCATAGAAGTATGGTTAAGTATAAAGTTAATAAAATTAAAGGAATGAAAGCTTTAAACAAGCATGTAAGGCTTATTGATTAACTCAAATACATAAATATTTACTAATATGTTTGAACCATGGTTTAAAGCTAATTCTCTTGGTTCCCTGTGTTTGAGTACTTACTAAGAGATGGACACTAACCATAATTTGTATTTTGCTAGTGTTTTGCATGTTTTTATTCTGTTATTACAGTTACGTTGGGGATGTTGGGCGGGAAGGTTTATTACTATCAAAAGAAAATATTGTGATTAAAGTTCTAGTGAAAGTGTTGTCTAATCCTAACATGCATGGTAAATGTACATGTGGGAAACAAAAGTGACACTTTCATAGTCAGTTTGTCCTGTTCTACAAGTAAGATCAAATATTTTCAGAATATCCTGCTACAGATGAAAAGTAAATGTTGTTAGAAGAGAAAGTGAGATGAAATTGCATTTTCAACCTTTTTACTGTTCATCATCCACTTTCTGTACTTCAGTAGCAATGGCTGGTGTCAAGAATTATGCTGTTTACACCAGTAAAATCTGAAAAATGCTCTTTTCCACACTCAGCAAAGGTTTTTAAAGAGCCTCCTTACCCCTTTTAAGCTTTATGGCAAGTGAAAAGCCAAGGCTGGTACTCCCAAGTGGTCAAGTAGTGCCACCCATTCCAGGTGCATAAGAACTACAGTGATCATGACGTAAATTACAGTCATGTAGATAAATAAAAGTAATTCTGTGCCCTTCTATTGCACTTCAAATGAAATATGTACCTTGTCGTGGAATAACTCCATATTTGCCACTTGCAAATACTCTCTTCACATAACTTTATACTCACTTATTGGTACTTTATGGCACAGTTGCCTCTGAAATGGGCCTGTGTATTCCTAAGGCAAGTTATAGCGGAAGTATGAATTCATGCTGTTGTTGAAGAATGTTCTGAATGTTACCCCAGATAGTTCAATGGGAGAGGCTATCCCAGATACTTAAAAACGTTTGATAAACCAACTCATACAATATTTCAAACTCCTAAAGATGTAAATGTAGAAAATGTTGGTTCCTCTCTTAGCCAAAGATTAAGCAATTTAATATTTTACAACGTGTATCTGGGTGTTTACTGGAGACAGTAAATTTCCAAATCCAGTTTCAGTAGAAGATGAAAACAAGAATTGCATTATTTAATGTCCTCTTCAGAAATCAGAATTATTATTCTGTCAGTTCTAATGTGATACAATGAAATGGTTCCTAAGTTATACAATTATAAATGTTCCAGAACTTTCTGCAGAAGTTAATCTTGCATTACCAATCCCTGCATGTGCATCAGAGCCTGAACAAGTCCTGATGCTTTTCATTCCTCTGTCAGCGAGTGGCTCCAGTACTGTGCAAAGCTGTCCTTGTTTCCTCTGCATTGGTGTGAATTTCTGCTGCCAGATAAATCAGTGGAGTCTGATTTCAGGCCCAGGCTGACACAGGTCCCTGTGCTTCAATCACCCCTTCAGATGGTGGTCCTTGGCATGAAGAAGAAGGGAGAGCTCTAAAAGATAAGCCCTTGAGCTGTCAGCAGGGTCTAGATTGAACATCCACTTCAACCAGATCAGAGGCTCCCTTTGACTCAAAGTACAACTGCTTGGCACTGGGGTAACAGCACAGGGGTGGGTTATCAAACACTTCAGATTTGTGTATTTTAATGCCGAGGAGTTGGGGTCTGATAAAGCGATATTTTAAAGATACAGTCCTGAGCAAACAGTAACACAAGTGGTAATCTTGTGTCTTCTTGACTTGTAGCCACCCTACATCATGTTGCAGTGCAGCAGAGATTATGTCTGTGCTGTTTTTCCATACCATGAGGTACAAAGTGCAAGACCCCAGAAATGCCAGCAACGACCGTTTTGTTCTTTCAAAGGTAAATAAATAATTACTGTTTTGCTGTCCTGTTGCAGTCTGCTAGCAAAGAGCTGTCTGTCTGTAGATTAAATTGACGTATCTTCTTTGACTTGTGCTTAGATACACTTACATCTGCACAGAAGTCTGTTGGAAATATTTGAGAGCCTGGAATTTGTCTGCTTCAGAAAGACAAAGGCTGGCTGAATTAAGTTGTAGCATAGCTTAAAAATAGTTTGAATGAGTGTGTATAATGTGTCCTGATAAGTCTTAACTTCACTATATTAAGTCGTTCTAATGTTAAATAATAAATATTATATTGTCTATAAAATCTATCAGGATGCAATAAGGTCTGTTTTATTTTGGCATAACCAATTTTCTACTGAGGCAGTTGCAGTTGGCTTTTGTGCTCTCTTGTTAAACGCAGCCCTGCTGTTCTGCCTGCAGCCACGTCACAGTGGGCACTAATTCCTGCCAGCTTCTCAGGGAGCATTACATGAAACAGGGCAGGTTAGTGAGTAGTTTGTAGTTGGCACTCCTACTGTGCCAGTATGGTATTAAAGTCAGTGCTACTTCTGAAGCCACTGTGGGTCAGAAAACACTTAAACCCCAGGCTGTGCTGGCTGTTAGTGTTTCTGTCCCCTTTTACATTGTGCCTTTGCAAATCATGGGGGTGTATTATTCATGTGACATAAAGGCAGGTGAGGGGCCTTCAGATAACATAACGATGTAAAACATGGCAAATGAAGTGCTCCAGTGAGGCACATTCCATCTTAGAGTCAGAATTCCTCAAGTGGTGGCTCACAGTAGTGCTGTGTAGCCCACAGTGAATGTCCTTGTGCTGGATGTAACTGTTGCCATTTCTGGTGGCCGTTCTGAAAGAAGGAATTGCGTGAGAAGCAAGCAGTTGATGCTGAGGTGGTGAAGCACTGAGAGAGTCACTTCCTCGTGTTTGCTTTAGCTCTCTAATTAATCAGGGTTTCTGCCCAGAGTTGCTAAATGGCTTCAAACCTCTGCATGCTCTTTTGACTCCTCATGACTCCAGGGGTGGAAGATGACTGCTCCACAAAGGTCTGAGTGTACAAAGCTTAAAACTTTGCCTTTTGTCACTCGTTGCATTCAACCTTGAGTGCATTCATGTTGAAGGAAGTTCTAGTGGGATAACACCACTCATCCTGCTGGGGTGCTCTAAGCAGGGGTGCGAGGAACTTGGAAACAAGCATCAACATGGATGTGTGCATTGCAAAACTCTTTTATAAAAAACTCCATGCCTTCCTAATGGGCACAAGAGCCTGATTTCAGGGTTTGTCAGCTTTGTAGAGTTTTGTCTTGATACTTGGGATTTGTGAAACTTGTGTTTTGTTTAAAATTTCTGTTTCTCTCTAGGGTCACGCAGCACCCATTTTATATTCTGTTTGGGCAGAGGCTGGCTTTCTACAAGAAGCAGAATTACTGAACTTGAGGAAAATTGATTCTGTCCTAGAAGGACACCCAGTGCCAGTGAGTGCTCATAATCTTTGATACACAATTATGTTTTCTGTGAAACAATAAGTGCACTTATTTCGCAGCAATTTTGGTTGCCAGCTGTACAGTACA
The DNA here is from genome assembly GCA_013397055.1 of Pachycephala philippinensis. Lineage (NCBI taxonomy): Eukaryota > Metazoa > Chordata > Aves > Passeriformes > Pachycephala > Pachycephala philippinensis. The sequence continues at coordinate 216,201 of VWZT01005160.1, read as the reverse complement.
GGAAAGATAGAGACTTCTTTATGAAATCTAAAGAAGGATGATGGCATTTATGGCTTCACAACTGAATTTGAACTGTGTTTGAACGAGCATGTAAAAATGACCTTTATTGTTGTAGTAAAGTTCCCCTACAGTCCTGCATGGCAGTATTTTCCATTTTATAAATGTTTATGTAAAGTTCCTCCAGGTTTCACTTGTCTTTTAAGCAGCTTTGAGGTATTTCAAGAGTTTATATCCAGTTTGGTGACTTCATTGGTCTTTCCATTCCCAGCCAGTTGTTTCAATTGATTCTTTTTTACACAAAATCATCAGTTCTTAACTGTTGCCATCCAAAGCACAGCTGAGAAATTCCATTCCCTCTCAGAGAGCCCAGTTAGCTTGTGACACTCATCATGAAGGTACTTGCATTGTGGGGAAATCAGGAGTTCAAGGCAAGATTTAGAGGGACTTGCACATTGTTATGGCTGAGAAGCTGCATTTTGATGTATGTTGAACTATCTTCTAGCACTGGAAATTACTTCCTCTCTTAACTGTAAAGTAATTGTTGTCTTTTTATTCTCAGAGACAAGCATTCACTGATGTGGCTACTGGATCCCTTGGGCAGGGTCTTGGTGCTGCTTGTGGAATGGCATACACTGGCAAATTCTTTGACAGAGCCAGGTAATTCCATCTTCATATTTCATGATTATAGGCATTCAATGGGAAAATTTTGTTAAAATAAATTAGGTAGATAGATAGATAGATAGATAGATAGATAGATAGATAGATAGATAGATAGATAGATAGATTCTCCTTTATTCCATTCTCCATTCCCAAACCTAATTTCAGATTCAGGTTTTAAATGATAGATAATTACAAAGCTGTTGCCAGTGAAACTACCAAGGGTTTAAAGATTAGCAACAATTAGTGCATATGTGTGTTTCTTTTGTAACCTGACAGCATTGCAAGCTCATGTTCCTGAACAGAGAAGACAGTGAGTTGTTGGAGGAGCCTCTAACTTCCAGAGAGTAACTGATACCCGTTTTGAGACTGGATGTGTCCCTTTAGAAGGAAAGTGGAAGCTGGAGATGTCTGTTCAAAGTCAGGCGACAAATAATGGAGAACGTTGGATAAGGAACTGTTATGGTCAATAATAGCATAATTGAATCATAAAATAGGGCTCCAAAATGTTATCAGAAAGGCACTTGACTCCACAGAGACTAAAATGACTGCTCCTGCCATTTGTTTTGTGCACAAGAAAAGAAGATGTCTAAAGGCAAATCTGTATGAGGAGGAAAATAGCCTGATGTGGTTGATATATTTTATTTGACAGTTCTAGTACATTTGAGCATAGGCTGCCCAGTTAATGTGTCCTACACTTCACTAGCTTGAAATCATTTCTGTGAAAGATGACTTGCTGATTTTAATTGAGTTTAGCAGATGCTACGTGTGGAAAAAATCTAACCAGTGCTTACATGACAAAAGGAAAAGGTGGTCTGCGTGCAGCACTGGGGAGCAGCTTAAGTGCGAGGAGTTCACATTTAGCTGAAGGCAGGTGGGAATCAGATCAAAGGTCTGTTACAGCTTCATGTTGATTAAAAAAAAAAACAAAAAACCACTGACAGCCATCTTGATTATTTTGTTTTAAAATTATATATTTGAAGGCTAGTTTACTATTCTTTTTTAAATTTTAGTGGGTAATAAACATTTACAAAGTTTTGTTATCCAGAAAAAGAGTGGTAGTACAAGAAGAATCCTCTGACTGAATTTGGTAGAGATGAGGCAGTACTCCTGCTTAACTGAGTTTTACCTAAATAAAAGGCTGTAGTGGTTGGAGAAATAGTCTACAAAGTCATATCATGTTGGTTATCCTTTTCCTGAACTCTGAATTTGTTATGCAGCTTGCTTTAATCCATAGCTGAGCTCATCCACAATTTAGAGTTTCCTGAAATTAATTCCTGTTGGTTGTCCTTCCAGAGGGTATATGGGAGGAAGGAGGAAGCAGAGGTAACTGTCCCTGCATTGTTCAGGATCTTGCTGAGTCACAGTGACAGTGTTCAATGGGCTTGTTCAGTCAAGCCTTGCAATGGGAGGCTTAAGACTTGATTTTCTTGAGACAAAGGTTTGGAAAGGAGTGCAGTATTTCTCATCTTATTTTTCTAACGTGTAACAGCTCTGAACTATTTTAATTTGATTTGTCTAAGGTTATGTAACTTTAGCTGAGGTGACTGCATTGAACGATGGGAATTGAGTTTGGGATAGAAAAATGAATTCTTACTATGAATTATTGGAGTCTTGATTTAATAGTGCTTACACATCAAACCTAATTTATTTTCGTTTTTAATTTCTTCTAGCTATCGGGTGTACTGTCTGCTTGGAGATGGAGAGTTATCTGAAGGCTCTGTTTGGGAGGCAATGGCCTTTGCTGGCTTTTACAAGCTTGATAATCTTGTTGCTATATTTGATATTAATCGTCTTGGACAAAGTGACCCTGCTCCTCTGCAGCATCACGTTGAAATCTACCAGAAACGCTGCGAGGCCTTTGGGTATGTGAGTGGGAGAAGTTCAAGATAATCTCTCATTTGAAAATGTATGTTTTATTTGCTTCTCAGAGTAGTTCAAATGAGCTTTCAGCTCTAAAGGATTCCATCAGCAAGGAAGATGGTCTATCATAATGCCTGATATTGGTCGACTTAATAGCTGCAGCAGGAATATTAAAAGTGGCAGAATTTGTTGGTTTTGAGGAAAAATAAGGACTGCTTACTTAGATAAATCTGTTAGAGGTCTTAAAACTGTTTTTATCACATTAAATTCAGATTTATAACTGTGACCACATGTCCTATCATAGCAAGTAGATCAGAAAAAAACAGCATGGAGAGCATTACTTGTAAGAGAATTCTTTGTGTGTTGGCTTTCATTTAGTTTCATATTTCTATGGAGATGCAAAGTCCATGCTAAAAATGTGTCAGATACAATAGAAACCAAATTATGCCAGAGTGTTTTTGGTTTTTTTTAATCAACTTCTATTGTCAGTTTTCATCTTATTTCTAGATGTTTGATTTGCTCTTGTGATTAAAAATGGCCATTATGTCTGAAGAAATGGAGTTATCTGTGGGCTGTGAATTTTGCTCATAGCTGTTGATCCCCCTGTGACTCATTTTGCATTATAAAAAAGCGGCTGTGCTATTTTTTATGGTCTCAAATAAATGCTAGTTCATGTTTCTGGCATACTTTGGGTCTCTTAAAAAGACACTGCTCTGGAATGAAGTTAGTATTTGTTATTGTTATTGCTGACTACCAGAGAGTGTCACATGCTAAAACCCTTTAGAAACAGTTGATCTGTTTGTGTTCTTAGCTGGCATGCCATCATCGTGGATGGACACAGTGTGGAGGAGCTTTGCAAAGCCTTTGGCCAGGCCAAACATCAGCCAACAGCCATCATTGCAAAGACTTTTAAAGGCAAAGGCATATCAGGTAATAAAACAATGACTGCTTTGCATACACACGTGGATATGAGATGTACCTAGTGCTGCAGTAAAGGTACCTGCACATCTGAGCATGCAGAAGGTCTTTCAACCTCTGTACCTCTCAGCAACATTATTGCTGATAAAATTGGTTTGGTCCTGTCAAGTGAGATGTGTGCCAGCCGTGGCGTGTTGTATCCGTGGGATGGAGTAAATGCACACTCAGTGTGTCAAGGGTTGCCATGATTCCCTTTAGCTACAGCTTTTAGCAGCACTCTGTGAGCTTGCCTTTCTGACCAGATAAATATTAATAACAGCAGTGAATATCTTCAATCCTTTTCATTGAGTAAGCAAGCAAAGTTCACTATTTGCAGTGACTTAGGGAAAAGCAGCGTATCAGCCAGAGAGGTGATTTGGCTGTTAGTGCCAGGTACACGGATAAGAGTCGTCAGAAGCTATTAAAATAAAGCTGTAAAACATCAAGTCTTGTTTGAATTGGACACCTTCGTTAACTGTGGTTTCAAACTTAACTGAGTTTGTTTAAATAGGCCTAACTGTTGAAATTTCATGGGAGGTGTTCACACTGATTTACTGGTTGCTTCCTGCCACACCAGGTCTGTTAGGTGCCAATTTACAAATAATTTCAGTAGAAAATGCTGGGATTTTGTCACAAGTTTGGAATATATGTAATTTAATTATGTAAAATTCCTCCTATTAGTTTAAATATGTTTGTCGTAATGCAGTTGAATACTGCTGTAATTGTTCAAGTAATTTCTTCTTTGGAAGACAATACTAGTCTGTCATACTCCATTGCACTTTTATCTGGGTAAAATCTTCAGCTAAAAACCTGAATTGTTTTTATGCTTTTCTTACTTGTAATGTGATTTTAAATACACAGGTGTTGAAGATAAGGAAAGCTGGCATGGAAAGCCCCTCCCGAAAAATATGGCTGAACAAGTCATTCAGGAAATAGATGACAGGATCCAAAACAAGAAAAAGCTTTCTCCAGCCCTTCCGGAAGAAGATGCACCTATAGTAAATATTAGAAACATTAAGATGCCATCTCCACCAACTTACAAAGTGGGAGAAAAGGTATTCCCTTCTTTTCTACTGTTTGTCAGATATTTCAAAGTGTGAGACTGTTTAACTGGATGGCAGGAGGGTTTTGTGTTATCCCTTGCCACAATTTCAACTACCCACCTCTTCTCAGTAGGCAGACACCTGTTTCTGTGGTGTGACACAGACAATCAAATTGCTGGGTATCGAAAGGATATATAAATATATTAAAATATGAGGATTCAAATAATTCTTCTTCATTTCATGATCATTATCAGTTTTCTAAACTACTTTATATGCATTTGAAATTGAAGAAACTCCTTGAGGTTCAGTGAATTTCCATGGTTTGAAAGCAAGGTTTTAAATATTTCCTAACAGGATTGATGGGGAGTTGCCAATTTCAGCACAGATGTATTTTCTAATGCTTCATTGTGGGCTTGTTTACTCTTCTATGTGTCACCGTTCTCATATGTACTTTTGATACTGCTATCATTTGAAAACAATACAATAGGAAGAGAAAAAAGCCTCTAGAAGCAGCAAGTTACAGCAGCCCTGGTGTATTTTCCTTTTGCAGTGGGCCACCCGCAAAGCTTATGGGGTTGCGCTTGCAAAACTGGGCCACGCTAACGACCGAGTGATTGCTCTGGATGGCGACACAAAGAACTCCACCTTCTCAGAGCTCTTCAAGAAGGAACATCCCAGTCGCTACATCGAGTGCTACATTGCTGAGCAGAACATGGTAACTGTTCCCTTGGGTTTGTTGAAAGATCAGTATAACCATTTGGTGTGAGTCCCCTTAGAGTGCGGGGTCTAATTGTTTTCAAATAAATGTATGAGGTAATTGTAGCAATAACCAATTTAGGAACCTTGTTCTAACTTCCATTTTGCTAAAGAAGGGCCCTTTTAATAAATACCAGTCCAAATAACACAGGTAAATCCATTGCCTCTTAGTAATGATGATTTTTGTCTGCTGGAGATAGCAAGACCATGTCCGTTGGACTGAGAACGTAAGCCTTTGATCCAGGAGAAGAAAGAGAGGGATAAGTCTTAGAAGTCTGTGAATGGCTGCTTGAAGCAGATAAAGAAAAGAAGCTGCCAGTAAGAATCAACAATAACAGCTGTCAGTTGAAGCAAGGAGCAGAGGAGATGCAGGAGGATAGATACTGGGAGGGTGAGTTGCCTCCTTTCCTTTCTGGAAACACCAGCAATTAGAAGCAGGACTAAACAGAGATTTTTAATCTGCGTTGAGAGCTTCTTGCTAAATTTTTAGGGCAAGAAGTCCTTAAAGAGAGATGATGTCCTGGAAACAACTGATAAATGAGGAATTCACTGTTCTTGTCCAATGTCCCTCTTTCAGGTGAGCATTGCAGTTGGTTGTGCCACTCGTGACAGGACCGTTGCTTTTGCCAGCACCTTTGCCACCTTCTTCTCGCGGGCGTTCGACCAGATCCGCATGGCTGCCATCTCCGAGAGCAACATCAACCTCTGCGGCTCTCACTGCGGGGTTTCCATCGGTAAGGGCACCCACGGCTTCCCAGCAGCAGTCCCCATCCACTTAGTGATAAGTGTCTAGCAGTGAAATGGATCCTGCTCTGTGGAGGAAAGCTTTATTGCAGCTGGAGTGGTGTAACAGTGGCAGCATTGATAGAAGGAAGTTGTATTTGCAAATCCACTTTTGTGGGACACCTTGTCATATTTAGAAAGAATGAGAAAAATTTCAAGCTGTCATCTGCTTTTTTTTTTCTCTTTGGCCTGATGAAAATAGGACTTTTCCCTACAAGCTTTTCTACTGTAAAAGTAAAGACTAATATAGAGGGATTGGACTGAAACTGAGGAGTTTAGGTTCCATTTCATCTTCGCAGTTGATGTTTTCTGTTCTTCTGTGGAGAGAATAGTCATGTGCTTCCCGTACATTTGTTTCCCAGTCTCTAAAGTGAGAAACTAATGATACTGTTCTTGCACAAATGCTCTTGTCCATCAATCTCAAAAACACTTTGGAGATCACACACTTGAAATAACTACTTCAACTTATCCCATTATTTTTTACTACTGAAATTGTTAATATGGTGATTAAAAAAATCCAAAACCTCTTAAGTATTGATGAAACAGGAACTGTGAAGCTGTTACGTAATTCAGAAAATGGAATCACGGAAAGGTTTGGGTTGGAAGGGACCTTAAAGGTCATCTCCTTCCAACATCTACCACTAGACCAGGTTGCTCAAAGTCAAGCAGGACTTACCCTTGATTGTCTTAGATCACCTCCCTGTCCCCCAGGTGCCTTAGTACAGCTTCTAGGAGAATCTGTTCCAGGATCTTCCCAGGCACAGGGTGGTAGTTGGTAGTTCCCAGGATCGTCTCTTCTCCCCTTTTTCAAACCGGGTGCAGTGTTTCCCTTTTTCCAGTCACTGGGATCTCCACCTGGTGCTGCTGTGAATTTTCATGGAGAGTGTCCTGGCAGCTACATCAGCCAATTCCCTCGGGACTCTGGNATATGGTGATTAAAAAAATCCAAAACCTCTTAAGTATTGATGAAACAGGAACTGTGAAGCTGTTACGTAATTCAGAAAATGGAATCACAGAAAGGTTTGGGTTGGAAGGGACCTTAAAGGTCATCTCCTTCCAACATCTACCACTAGACCAGGTTGCTCAAAGTCAAGCAGGACTTACCCTTGGTTGTCTTAGATCACCTCCCTGTCCCCCAGGTGCCTTAGTACAGCTTCTAGGAGAATCTGTTCCAGGATCTTCCCAGGCACAGGGTGGTAGTTGGTAGTTCCCAGGATCGTCTCTTCTCCCCTTTTTCAAACCGGGTGCAGTGTTTCCCTTTTTCCAGTCACTGGGATCTCCACCTGGTGCTGCTGTGAATTTTCATGGAGAGTGTCCTGGCAGCTACATCAGCCAATTCCCTCGGGACTCTGGGATGCATCTCATCAGCTCCCATAGACTCTTGTATGTTGAGGTTCCTCAGGAGCTCACGAGCCTGATCTGTTGTGGTTTAATCCCAGCTGGCAGCCAAGTACCACCCAGCCACTCACACACTCCCTGTCCCTGCAGTGGGATTGGGAGGAGAATCAGAAAAAAACTTGTGAGTTAAGAACAGTTTAATAAATGAAACAAAGTAAAACATACTATTAATAATAGTATTTGTAATTATAAAAATAAACCCCAAAAAACAAGCACAATACAATTTCTCATCACCCACTGACCAGTGCCCAGCCTGTCCCTGAGCTGTGGTCAGCCCCTTCGAGCCAACTCCCCCCAGTTCATATGCTGAGCATGGCATTCTGTGGTATGGAATGTCCCTGTGGCCAGCTTGGGTCAGCTGTCTGGGCCGTGGTACCTCACAGCATTTTGTCTATCTCCTCACTGGCAGAGCATGAGGACACTGAAAAGTCCTTGATTTAGGATAACACCACACAGCAACAACCAAAACATTGGTGTCTTATCAACAGTATTCTCATCCTAAATCCAAAGCACACCACTGTACCAGCTAAGAAAAAAATTAACTATCCCAGCCAAACCCAGCATATCTTACAGCAGTAGGAATTTTGCTCCCCCAGGCCCTGTCCTGCAGTCCATCCACCTGAGAGGTGTGGGAAAAGGGTTTGCCAGGGGAGAGCAAGGCAGCAGAGCCAGCACATCTCAGACCAATTGGCTGAGGGCCCTCACCAGCAGAGCCTTCGCTGGTCTTGGCTTCCCACCGTAACTGTTTGGAACACGTCAGATCATATTGGGGTTGGTTTTGGTTTGAAGGAGGAAGAGAATTTTATTTTTTATTTGAAATGCATAGACATGACCCATGAAAACAGGAACAGACTTGCATACCAAGAAGGAAAATGCAAGTAGACATTCATGCTTGAAAAACTAGTAGGTATTTCTAGGGAAAGCGAAAGAGACAGGGGTAGTAAATTAAGGCTCTCTGCATACATCAGTTTTTCAGTTGATTTAATAGTTTTGGCTGGCAGTAAGGTTTGGAGGAGAGTTGGATTTTTTTTTTTTTTTCTTTCATTTGAAACAAAATTGTTAATTTGAGCTGTAATATCGGTAAAGATGCTTCATAAACATGTGTGATCTCATCCTAAACCTCACACTTAACTTGTAGCAGTACAGTTTTCTGGAGCAGAGACTGTATATAGTGGGTATCAGATTATGCCTTTTGTATGTAATTAAGGGAGAGATTCTGTTACAAGCCAGCTTTCTTACTAAAATCAGTCCTTCCACCTTCAGACTTTCAGCAAGCAGGGTGTTGGTGCAAAAGCCAATTAGATTTGGTCTTTGCTCATTTAAGAAGATAAAACTCCTTTGGGTTACCTGAATTGTCTCCTAGAACTACACTTCCAAGTTTCAATTTTCAGCACATGAAATGTTCTGCTGGGAGCTGTGACTGTGAAGTGCAGACTTGGATTTATAAAGTTGTTTGAGGTACAAATCTCATTCAAGCCTCAACTTGATTTTCAAAAAAGAATTTCAACCCGAAGTTTTGCAACTTATATGAAGAGTTATATAAAGTTATATAAAGACTTATATGAAGTTAATGTAAGCTTTGCAACTTATATGAAGAGTTATAGAGAAAGTTATTCAGAGAAATCTTTTAGCAGTTAAAAAATTCAATTTTAAATGAAAGGGTATGAATGAAGTGTACTTCCTATTAGAACTTTGGGCCTGCATGGAATTCCAAATCTGCACAGAATTCAGAATCCAATCTGGCTCTGTGGTGAAAATTGAAGTTTTATGTATGCAGTTCTAGGTAGACCTGGGCTTCTGCTGCATTGAAATTTGAACCCATAATTTATGAGAAATAGCTATCACAATGACCTTCTGAACTTGTACTAAGTTCACTCCTAGACCAATAGTTGCTGATGGATTGAAACATTAAATAAGTTTTAAGGTCATAAGAAAATAATGGAAAAATCTTTATTTTTCAAACTGAACAAATAGGAAAAGAAATCATAGTGTACATGTGTCAAAAATAGAAATATCAATTGTTTAGACTGTTTTATATCCTGGACATTTGCTACTGTTCATATTAAGCACTTCTTTTATTAAGCTTTAAAAGTAGGTTTTGCAGATGTAATTGAGAATTATACTCTCATTTGATCTGTGGTACTCCAAAACCATATAAATTGGGATTTTCATAACGACTTGGGACCAGACTCAACTTGGTGCTAGTCTGTAAGTTACTTCGAATTGAACTGAAGAGCTTTGAATGCTGGTGGTATTGCCACAACCATAGCATATGCAGGACAAACATGAGTAACTCTCCACCTTGGATAAGATTCAGATTCAAGTTATTAAAATTATCACCTAATAATTTTATTCTTCGTAATTTCACTTTTCTTCTATGTCTTCATTGTGTGGGTGCATTTTAGGAAAGGAAAAGGCCCACTGGGATCCCTCTCATTCAGAGTGCACACATTTAGAAACTGTGATGTTGAGAGGGTTTTTTCATGTCATGACTGAAAGCCGAGATGCTTCCTCTTCCTGGTCGGTGCTTACTTTATTAGTAATGTGCAGTGGCAGAGTTCAATGATTGATCTCTTTAACATGTTTAAAGTTCTTCAGAATTTTGTGCTACTCTTAGGAAAATATTCTCCTCCTTCCTCGCGAACTCGTCCTTCCTGAACAACAGGTAGCGGGTGCATGTGGGAAGGCTCTTTGCCCTGCTGCTGCAGGCTGTGACATGACTGGATTCAGAGCTCTGTGCATGGTTGGTTTGGAACAGTGCCATTCCCAAAGCTCCGTTACATAAGGTCACTGGGGGCGGGGGGTGTTGTGGTGGTTGTTTCTTTAACCATGGAAAATCATGGCATCCAGCACGTGTCCTGGCTAACGATTCTTTTTCATAGATCTGCAGTTTATGCCATGAGGCGCTTGAGTTGTTAAATTAACAACACAGATGCCCTACTGCTCCTTAAAAGACCTTTTTACAGTATCAAAAAATACATACATACCCTTCATTTAATCTTGAAATCAGCCTAAGAATTTGAGAGTAGTTGTACCAATTGCACTCTCCATTTCTGATGGGACACATGCAATTCTCCTTTCACATTTCCAGCAGTTTAAATCTGGAGGAACACTTATTGACAAGTATAAATTTTGCCTCAGCACATGTAAATCTGAAGATGCTCAAAAATCTTGTGACCCCCTTTCTGTATCTGTACCTTTCCTATTTGGTTGTATTCCTTTTGTGTTGTTTTATTGTTATACTTTCCTATTTTTTCTTTTTAATCCCAGTTTTCTTTCTTTTTAGTCTCTTTCTATCCTTATTTACTGTTTAGATGGTTCCAAGTTTAAGGAGAAGATGATTCTTTTCTCAAGCAGGTAGACTTGCATGTTGTGTGTGTGCCTGATTTTATCCTTTTCTCCTTTTTTTGCCTGGTTTACGTTGAACCTTGCTTCTATATTGAGTGATTGTCAAAAATGTGCACTTGCCCTTTTCTAACCCTGCTTTAATTCTTACAGGTGAGGATGGGCCATCTCAGATGGGACTGGAGGATCTGTGCATGTTCCGGGCTATTCCCAACTCCACTGTGTTTTACCCCAGTGATGCTGTAGCCACTGAAAAAGCAGTGGAAATAGCTGCCAACACCAAGGTTTGCATCACAATATTTCTGAGCCAGAGAATAATTCCGTCTTTTGTACTACTCTTGTTGCTCCTGGCATGTTTCTTGCATGTCTCTACCCACGTAAATTCTTCCCGAGGCTCCAGCGTGGCAGTGGGATGTTTTCTTTGCAAGGAAAGGTTGCAGACATTCTGTCCAGGCTAGTGCAGAATGAACAGTCTGGAATGCTGTGGGCCAGATTTGGGGAGATGTAAATGATTACACACCAAGTGCAGTTTGAATCTATATTGACTCAGAGTAAGAGTAAGTGTAACTCCAAAGCGTTCTTCTAGTATGATATCTCTGGGGTCAAAATTGAAGCTGGATATGGAAAGATAAATTTATATTGAGGATTTTGATCATCTCCTTGATCAATACTTCCATTGGCTGCCAGAGGAGTTTTTTTTGAGAAAGGAGCAAATGATCTGAAAACTTTCAATCTTGCCACTACAGGTTTTCAGTGAGTGAGTGTGGAAATTTGGTGTGTAACAAATGTGGTGAGTGGTTTGTGGAAAAAAGGATGGGAAATGAGCAAAGGAGTGTGAAGAAGAGATTAAAGTACAAGTTTGCTGCTTCTTCTGGAAGGGCATCTGAACTTTAAATGATGGAAAGCATTTTTCCTTCCTTTCAGCCCAGCATTTCTTCTTCTCTAATTTAAAATTGACAGAGTAAAAGTTGCACATGTACGGTACAGTTCTAAGAGTCTAGTTAACTCGAGTAGGATTCTCCATTTCCACAAGAGAGCAGAAGAGAAATAAGTATCTTGGAATCAAAAGGGAAATTTTAAGTTATCAGTGTGCTTTTAAGAGGTGAAGTGTTTTGTACTGTTTGAAGCAACCAGCTGCCACAAAGAACTAATGGGAACCGGGGGGGCAGAGAGAGCTTACTTATAAGAACCAGAGGTAACATAGAAGGGTGAACATCAGACAAATAAAAAAAGTCATTTTGCTGTATTTTTTTCATAGGATATATCAACTAGAATGTCAACACTTTTCTGTTTTCCTAACTTCTAACATGTTTACTTCGAAAACAGGGCATTTGTTTCATCAGAACCAGTCGTCCTGAAAACGCTGTCATTTACAACAACAATGAGGACTTCCATATTGGACAGGCAAAGGTAAATAAATAAAATCAGAAAAAATATGCAGTGTTCCTTTTGTAAAAGCCCTTTTCCCCCTAAAGTATTGCAATGCCAAAGATTTGATCTTTTCATTAAAATCTCTAGAAATGTAAAAAGAACCGGTAAGATTTAATGTTAAAAACACATGGAGATGTTTTCTTGCAGGTGGTTTTGAAGAGTAAGGATGACCAAGTGACTGTGATTGGAGCAGGAGTCACTCTGCATGAAGCACTGGCTGCAGCAGAGCAGCTGAGAAAAGGTGGGGCTTTTTTCCTTTTTGTCATTTAACACAGAAAAAAAATCAATACCAGTCAGCCTAACTGCTGACCCTTTGTACTGGTAAACATTAATTACACTGTTCAGACAGCTAGTCAGTCACCTGTTAGCTGATAGAGTACAATACAGCATGCAGCTGCCAGCCTTGCCTAATGGAGGAGGTTTTAGTTGGCTTAGCAGCATTAGTAGCCATGAAAATTGTCAAACAGATCAGATCAAGGTCTCCTTAGAATTGGTGATCTGTGACGGTGCCCTGTGGGCAGAGGCTTGGGGACACTGTGTGAGGAGCAGGAGTGGCACCTGGTCTGGGTGGGCCGGGTACAGCACAATCGGCTGCAAACAGGCTGGGGCCAGGTCCCAGATTGTCACCTCTGTGCCTGTGGGCACCTGGCCCCGAGTTGGGCTCACTGCTGACCTGGGTTCCTTTGAATGTAGCAGCTCAGATTTAGCCTGGGAGGGGCACAAATCTGTGGCAGTGCTCAAGTCACTGACGTGTCACAGCAATGATAATCCTTCAATGAAATAAGAGAAAGAAACGGTCAAAAACCCATCTGTGAGGCAGGGGCCTCTGCCCAGGAAGAGATTACAAATAGCAGGAGATAATATAGTAATGCTGCCTGTGGCTTATGGGGAGCTTTGTGTGCAGTATCTGGGTGGACTGATACTTTGTCATGACCTTGAGTCACCAGGCTTAGGACGTTTTGAAAGTTGTATTTTCAGAACCATTGTTATTTTTCTACATTTACCGTGCTTTACAATGCTCTGCTGATCTTGAAGTCTGAGTAATCACCTCTGGAGAGATAATCCCGTAGTGCAGAGGCGCTGTCTAATACCCAAAATGCATTGGCCACTAAAGAGCCTTCAGTCACAAATCTGTGACAATAGAGCCTCTTCTTGTGTAGGAGTCGGCCCAGTATTCAGCCAGCCAGGGTCAGAGACAACGTCACTAATTGCTATTCTTTATAAACAATTGCCATTTGTGTGCAGCTTTAATGAGCCATCTGGGCCTGCCTTATGAGGGCAGGGCAGATTCTGGGTGTGGTGCCAACCGACCTTAAGGATGCTCCTGTAGGGCTGGGCAGTTCAGACAGGCACACCTGAGAGGTGGCAGCCTGCAGTGAAGAAGGAATTCAGAATGCCTACAGACCAAAGAATCAGGTGGAAATTGTACTTGGCTTGACAATAAAGTTAAAGGTAAAATAAAGGTCCGGGAAAAAAGTTACAATTGACAGTCTGAATAAGGAGGATTTTCTGGTGACTGGATTCTGCACTTACTTGGGGAAAGCCAGTTAGCTGACTGTTTTGCTGATGGGTGCTCCTGGTAACCTTGAGTCCCTCATCCAAGCCTCCTGCATCATGTCTGTGAATGAATGGATATCACTATTCCACAAGGTGCACAGAGAAAGAATACATATAAAAATTAGGCTTGGCTGGGTTCTGTGGTAGATGAGCCATAGGTGCAGGTACCTGGGAGTTCATGTGGGCAGTTCTCATAATGATCTAGGAGACCACAGCTATTGCCTGTACCACTGGCATTGTCTTGCATGTTGCAATTCTTTGTTGCAAATCATTTAATTTATTTATGCAGAAAAAATCTACATCCGTGTGATTGATCCCTTCACTATAAAGCCCCTGGATAAGAAGACAATACTTGAAAGTGCAAGAGCAACCAAGGGCAGGATCATCACTGTTGAGGACCACTACCATGAAGGTGAGTGGGGTCTGGGACGTCACAGCCCTCAGAGGCTGGCAGCTTCCAGCTTCTGACCTGACAGAGAAGTATGGGACCTGATGCTGTCATCCCATTAATGCAAAAGAGACATTTCAGCCTTTTTTGGTGCTGTTAGGATTATAAAGTGACACTGAGGGCTGAAAGGTTCCTGAGATGTAAGGGGTAATCAGGGCTGCCTTTCTGATTAACTTGGCCTTGTGTGCCCTTTGTGCGCTTGGTCCGAGTGAAGTCTGGATTCATTTGTGCCCAGTGAAATTGTAAATTCCTGCTGTGCTGTACAGGTTCTGCACAGAGTGTTTTCTGAAAGGCTGTACAGCAGCTGCTCTGCAGGTGTGAAATTGCAACAGAGACCATTGCTGTGCAGGTTTTAAGTATTCCATGTGTCCAGAAGCTTGGCTCCAGGTGGCTTGAAATTGGATGGTTTGGGCAGTTTCCACAGTTACTCTGGGGTAAATTCCTCCCCTTCTCCACCATCAAAGATACCCACTAACAGAAATTAGTAGATACAATTATGAGAATATTATCCTATTTAAAGGTGAGCATCACTCTTGCCAGGTACCTGAAGTGAGCTGGTTCTACTGTGAATGCTGGATACACCATGCTTTTGTCCCATGGTGATAGATCACTGAACCTCGTTATTTTCTGGCTTAGTGTTCAACTCTGGACAAGTATTTTACTGCAGGTTTGCAAGATGGCAGTGTCTTAACTGTGAGGTGCTGAACAGGGGCTTTGTGCTGGCACAGTGCTCTGTGGTGCAGGCAGGGCAGGTGTCTGTGCACGAGAACCCTGAGTGCATTGCAGGCCCCATCACACTCATCTCACCAGCTGCATCTGCAGAGGTGCCTCTGCCTGGAGGCTCAGTTTGTTAAATCCCACCGTGCCTGGAGCTGTGGGCAGCCCTGTGATCCTGGATACACTCTGGCTGAAGGGTAGCACTAAAGTGCCTCTTCCACCAGGTCTCACAGCACATGCTTTTGACACAAGTCCTGTTTTCTTCTTCCCTAGTACTTCTGCTTCCAGTGTCTCTCCTGCCTCCATGCAGTTCCCGTTGCATCCTTTGTCCCTGTGACTGATAGTGAGTCAGAGCTGAGCTCTGAGCAAAGGTTGTGAATACATTACATAACCCAGAGAGGTGCCCAGCGGCACGTACAGACACTGTGAAAAGATGGAGCTCTGAAGTGCTGCTGAGATTGGCTGGAATTTCAGCATGTTAAGTACACTTGTAAATGCTCTTCAGTCCAAGTGTATTTTTAAACCTGGTTCCTGGTGCCTGATGCTGAGGTGGTGAGAGCTTGCTGACAGCCCTGTGCCCTTGAGAGGCAGGTGTGTCCTGCTGCTGATGGCTGAGTACCTGAGAAATGGCAGCCTGCTTGTCCTCAGTGCCTTTGATACAGGAGAGGGTTTTCATTTCCCAGCTGGCCCACTCAGACACATGTGATTGGTGTTTTCCTAAGCCTGGGAATGGAGGTTGTAAGTTGCAGGCCCCTTTGCTCAGACACACACACACACCCAGTGTGGCTGTTCCCTGCTCGGACACTCCATCAGTGCCGTGTCTGCGCTCTCTCCGCAGGTGGCATTGGCGAGGCCGTGTGTGCCGCGGTGGTGGGCGAGCCCGGCGTCACCGTCACTCGCCTGGCTGTGTCCCACGTGCCCCGCAGCGGGAAGCCAGCTGAGCTGCTGAGGATGTTTGGCATTGACAAGGATGCCATCATGCAGGCGGTGAGGGCGGCCGTGTCCAAATCCAGGAACGCGGAGTAGCTCGAAGCATCTCGTGCTGTGTAACGGAAGAGCTGTGCTGGGAGAGGTTAAGGCAGGCAAAGGTGCTTTATGTAGAGAGTTCTAATAAAAATACCAGCTTAAAAAACCTTCTGGGGTTTAATTTCTTCTTTTCTCTCTGGGGTTTGGTGTAATGGGCTAATACCCGGATGTTTTGAGTCCCTCCTCTCTGAGTTGCCCCCAGCCATTTAAAACCAAAGGCAAGGAGGAAGTACCCAATGTGCTGGGTGATGCTGAAATGGAATGGGATGTTCCAGGTCCTGGGGAACCAGTGGAGCCCTGGGCTCAGGTATGACATGCTGAATAGTAGTGGAGAGAGCACAAGCTCAGTGAAGGAAGTTGAAACTCTTCATAGGAACTTGCAGTTTTGAGTGCTTGGCTGATGCTCGAGCAAGGGTGATGCTGAGATGGACTAAAGAAGGATCTGGAAGAAGAGCAGGAAATTCCAGGTACCCAAGAGGATGTAGCTCAATGTGTAAGTTGCTTTTTTTTTAAGAATTGACTTTCCTTGTGTGACCTGCTCTAAGTGGCTGAGCTGTTCACCTCGCATGGTGGGATGCACTAGGTGACTTTTTAAACGTTTTGCTGCTTTTAAATGTTTTGCGTATTTTACCCTTAAGCAATTTCTGTTAAAATTAAAAATTCATTGCTGACTGCAGAGTACCAAATTTGAAACATTAAGTACTGAAACATGTTTCTCATCCTGACTGCTCCTCAAACTGCCTTTCAGAAAGGCATCAGACAGCAGAGGACACTAAAAAAGCCCTTTTCATCAGAGCAGTAACTCTGCGTAGTTTTCAGTTCACCCAAGAGTTATTTGCCACTACCATGGCTACAGGGGTCTGAGCAAGACTTTATTTGCAGACTAACACAAAATATACAGTATTTTGGGATGGTGGAATATTTCTACAAAGACATGTAAATAGTCCCTGTAAATGAGACTATAAATACTACGAAATAACTTGTATTCATTGTTCTTGCACAATTTAGCCCTTGAGGGGTTGGGTGGCAGCTGTGCTGTGTTGGTGCAGGCCTGAGTGCAACTGTTGGTGTTTCTGGCAGTGCAGCTGGGACTGCAGGCAAGAGTGATCGACACTGGTGCTTCAAATTGCAGACAACAAAAAGTAACCTTTCTGATTTTCTAAGCAAGGCTTGAAATTGTTCCTGTAAAACTCTGAGCTGTTTGGGTTTACAGCTTTAAGATTTACATTTCCTTACAAGTCCATGTTTATGGCTTTTTCTGACCAACTTCTTGCCTTCATTGTTCTGTGGGTATGAAGAGCTTACATTTTTACCAAAAATTTAAAGGTACCCCCTTTTGTTGCAGTCTTCCTATGATTGCATTAGCCCTACATTCTTGCAATGTGTAACACATCCCTATAAAATGAGAGGAATGTCAAAGTTCCATGTTCATTTTACTCAAAGAAAGAAAAAGGTTGGAGGATGAGTCAAATCAAGCACTTCATTTTTCCCCTTAGAGAAGATGAAATTTGCTGTTGTTAATACTCTCATTACTGCAGCACTCTGTCAGTGCCTGTAACATCTCCCCAGCTCTCGGGTGAAACCGCTGCCCGCCCACTGCTCCGAGTTCTGCCACAATCAATTCATCAGCCCCAGCGCCGGCACCGCTGGGGCTCAGCTGGGAGAGCAATGCCGGCCTCTGCCTGCTCGGGGCAGCACAGCGGGGGAGGAGAGGGCCAGAATTCCTCCAGAACCAGCCAGAACCTCAGCCAGAACCAGCACAGGACAACACTGGTCTGTTGCTGATTTTGGTACAGCACAGGCAGACTAGCACCGTTTGTTACGAATGAGAGATGCACCACCACACGGCTGCCTCGGGGAGGGAAGGGAAATGTGTTTATATTTAAATGGAATTAAACACAAAGCTACATCTCAATTGTCTTCCAAGCTCTGCTGAGCCACAAACGGCTTTGGAATCCAGAGCGGAGCCCCGTACCCCAGTTTCAGGTTTATTTTTGAGGGAAAGGAGTGATGGTTTTCAGAGATTTCACATTTCAGTATTTCACATTGGCCATTGGGTTGTTAGGTTCACCTCATACAGCAGTTCCTTTAGTACTGGAAATCTGGACAGCCAGATTTGGGGAACTGTCCTGAAATACTCCTAGGCAGCTTTCCTCATACCTGTGGGATGAAGAAAAAGACAGATGTCAGAAGTGCTGTGTTCAGATTGTGCTGTATCCATTCAGCTTTTCAATATTCTTTGTGTTTTGTGTCTATAAACATGGATAAACATGAGCCAGGAGTCAGTCTGACAACCCAACAAGCGAAGCCTCCCTGCACTCCCTGAGTTTTTATTTAAGCTATAGAATTCTCATGCAGACACTGCCAGGAAATAGTACCCCATGCAGGATGGAGTATTAAAAATGTGAAAATGTTCTGCCACAGGGAAAGAGTCAAAACTAATTCATTTTCAAACCCAAGCAGCTGTAATGAACTGTAGTAAAATATTCCTGTTTTTTTTTAAAGGCAGTAAGATTGGAAATTGTCATTCAAATGATTTGGTCTTAATTCTTGACCAAACCAAAGTACCCAGCAAGGTCCAGGGAAGACACATGCTGTCAGTAAAAAGAGCACTATTACCTCTTAGCCTGAATCTGTCAATCAGAAGAACAAAGCTGTCAAGGACACTCCGAATTCGGTACACTGGTTGTGAAAACAAATGTAGAAGATAAGCAACATTAAAAAAAACATTTAAAAAATAGAAAAAAGGCAACACCCAAACCCTGACACTTGTTTAAACAAGCACATATTGTTAGTGCAATATCACTAATAACAAAGATCAGACTGAGTCATGAGAGAACCATCCACAACTTCCCACCATGTTAACATGAGATTACAGAGGAGACGGGTTCTTGCTTGGGGAGCCATAACTTGTTCCTGGTGGCAGCTCTCCTGAGCCATCCCCAGGGATTGCCAAAATGCCCAGGTTTTGATATTTCCAGTAGCTGCTGCCATCCAAGTTCTGCCCCGAGCTCCTCCTCAGTCCCAGGGGAATGCATGGCAGCCGGAATGTACAACATCTTATCCAGTGGATCCGGGAAGATGGGCCTTGCTGCTAAAATTACACGTCGTCATGGCAACGCAGCATTCGGCCATTGCTGCAGAAAGAGGTGACTCAGGGTCTTGTGATCATTGAGAAGGAAAAATGAGCCAACCTCTCCCTTCAGTGGCATTAAGGCTGCTTGTCTGCAGCCCCCTGTACCTGGGAGATGTTGGGGGAGAGTTACATGGTGAGTTATGGAATCTCCACCCCGACGGGTTTGTGGCCCTGTGGTGACTGTGTGACCTTGTCCTTAGCACAGGGACACAGCTGCTGCAGGGACACTTACCTAGACCAAAGTATATCCCAGTGGTTTCCAGGGAAGCAAAGGTGATTAAACCAATCCCAAGAGAAATAGTCCAGTCTAAGGTAACAAAATAAATGTCAGCTTGGTTCATTTTTCTAGAGCACAACAATTTATCCTTCTCTTGAATCTTGCCTTACCTTTGTGGTAGTAGTAGCAAACCAGTAAAGCTCCAATTGCAAAACAAAGAATGACAAAATGAAAGAATTCATCTGAAATAGAGAGGGAAAATTAGGTCACAACTGCACCCATGGCCCTTCCAAATCCACCTTTAGGTACAGAGCATCACTCATGGAATGAAATAATTTCCCTGAGATTTCTCAGGCACTAGGCTCAATGTTGTGAGAAGCCTCGATGATTTTCGTCAAGAAGCCTTGATGCACTTCAACAAAGTACTCATGTTGGAAAAATAAACCAGAGATCTTATTCTTGGACTGAGGTTCAACAGGTTTGACATCAGTTTGATTTAATAAATCAATTACCATCCTTCCGTATGCCCATCCACCGTACTGTCCACTGAGGGGGGTGAGTGCTCTCCTTTTCATATGCTACAAAAAAGAGATGTCTTTTATTGCCATGGAACTGTGACATTAAGGAGTTTAAAGTTTATTTCTCTTTTTGTATCTGAAATAGATTGTCAGAGCAGAATATATGTAAAACTGTTTGTTGGTCTGTGAGCCTTTCAGAAAGATCAAATTAGCAATTTAAAAATCATTCCAAAGAGCACGGTTTTAAAAATGAGTTAAAAAAAAGTATAACCAGATGGCTGCATTAACAATACTGAATTGTTTTAAAGCACTCTGGGTCTTTTCTGCCTCTTCTGGGACAATCCATAGTCTCAGAATGACAGTGGGGGAGTAAAGCCATAGTACAAGGGAGCTTCAGTTTGATTCCTGGGTGCTTTGCACAACCACAGCTACAATAATAAAATCCCCTTCACTACTGAGGGAGTGAGAACCGTCCCTCTACTTACACCTGATGTCAAGTACTTCTGCACCTCCCAAAATAAGACCTGCTGCTGGAATGAGTCTCCTGCAGCTACACTGGCTTAGAGAAAAAACAATGGAAGAACAAATAAGGTATTTTAGAGGTTTAAACACAGAGCAATTTGCTCTTTGTCATGAGCAGAGTTGCCAAGTTCTCTTTTTTCTCCAACTGTATTGCCAGAAAGAGCTGAGTATTTTACTCTCTCTCCAACGATGGGTTCAAAGCAGCAGTTTTTTCCTTTTCTCTTTGTTGGTGGCTTGAGCAGCCCCTGAGGCACCTCCTGCACCCAAGCCTTTGGGAGTTGATTCAGCACAAGTTTCAGATGCTGATTTCCCCTACACTGGGCTGTGCATCCAGGCAACCCCTGCCTGGCAGTGAATTTTCTCTAAAGATGTAACAGGTGAGTACTGGAAATGTCCTTTACACGAGCTATAGACTTTTGCTGTGGTGCTTTTGAACCATGTATCAACCAAACCTTGCCAAGAAATTCTGTTCTGGGTCACCTGATACAGGCATCACATTTTTGATTCTTTGAGCAGTCTGGATTGATTATATTCTGGTTTGGGGGCAAACTCAGTTATTTTCTTATTAATAACATAGCATTGCATTATTCTCTCTCACAGGTACAACTCTGTGCAGTTGTATGAATGATCTGCAGATAAAGAATTTAGCAGAACATCAATTCACACTTGTAAAGAGTCTGTCCTGTATTACTCCCTAAATGCAACAGTCCTAATGTAAATTTGCATCATGGAATGACTGGCACAGTATTTCTTCTGTTAAAGCATTCCATGTTAATACCCGTTTTCAACCTTCTACTTTTTGATTAGACAATCTCTAGGCATCATGGAGTTGGTATTGCCCTCACCACTAAGCAAAGTTCAGTCCTGAAAGAGCATCCACAAGATAAACTTTTGTTTGCATGTTTGTACTCACCATCTACATCTGAATCTTCTCTTCTGGCAATCTCTGAAAAGCAATATAGTTACTTCTGATGGAAAATATACAAATACAGAGCTTCCTGTTCTCAGCACTAACGAGCACAGTGAGTAACCACCTATCTGCAACAAAACCTGGGGCAAGTGGCAGAGAGGCCAAACACCAACTGGAAAGTCCCATGACTCTTTCTGCACCTGCCAATGTGGGGAGAATATGGCACTGCAATGGATCCCTCTGCCCTGGTGTTCTGTGTGGCTCCCTGGGGACAGGTAACTCAAAAATCTCCCCAAGGGATTATGCTGCAATTTGTATCATCTCCACTGCTCAGAACAGAAGTGGTTGAACAGATGTCCTCTCAAAAGGCTGCTCCACTGGGCTGTTTGCCTCTCCCAATTCATCCTGTGGCCTTGGCCTGGGCACAGGAGGGATGAGCTCAGTAATGCAATTAAGCCATTGGCAATTTCCTGCTATGGGCTTTTTACAAACATTCTGGTGCCATGCAGCAGTGTCTGGTGGGAGGAAATCTGCCTTCAGTCTGCCTGTCTGTGCAAGCCTCTTGGCTGGCACTGTTGCTCTGTTGCCTGACATCTGGCTTTCACCTGGCACCTCCTGCTGGGAATGCTGTGAGCTAAGGCAGGAAGGCATTCAGAGCCAAGCATCACTTGCAGAAACCAGGTTCCAGGTCCCTCCCAGGCTTCAGGGAATGCTAAAAGCTGCCTCTAGCTTTTTTGGCTAAGACTGAACGGCTGCCCAACAGAACTGCTGGGTTTTCCCCTAAAAAGGATGATGACTGCTGTAGCTGATCTTGTGAGAACCTGGCAGGCCCACGAAAATGGGTTAATCTGCTAGAACACCTTGTACAAATCACCTGCTGTCAGCCAGCCACCACCACAGCCTGCAACAGAATGTCTGCACTGTGCCCAGGTCCAACTCCAGGCTAACTGGAAACCAAGGGATTTACAGCCAGGGAGTTATTGTTTAATGTCTCAGCAGGTCAGGAAGAAGACACTGCAGGATGAGATGACCTGGCAGCGCTTACCTGAATCTCTGTAGGGAACCACCTCTGCTGGTATTCCTAAAACATGACACAGAGATGAGGTAGGTTAATACCTGCACTGAGTGTGTGTGTCTGGTGCCGGTGCCAGCCCAACAACTCCCTGAAATCAGTGCAGGTGTGTAACAGAGACAAGGAAGAGACCAACTCTAACTCTTGAGTGAGGGTGGCTCTGCTGGAGGTTATGCAGTCAAAAAGTGGGAAATGACTGAATTATTATCCCCCCATATTCCATCTCTCCAAGTATCTGGAGTCAGGTAGAATCAGACTCCCGTGAGACAGATTAGATCTCCTAATGTAAATTTAAATGAGCTGCTCTTACATCTGGGTTGAGGTCAGTTTAAGACATTAATTAAAATATTAACACTTCACATTTTTTACATCTATAGTTCTATAGCTCTTTCTGTGTATTGACACAGCACATTTTCTTCATCTGCTTTGTACTCATTTTCCATTTTTCCTTTGCGAGGAAAGGAAAAGCCTCAGGAAAAAGGTGGTCCTTGCTGATGATCTCCAGTCAGGGTTGTGAGCTGACTGCAGACCCTGTAAGTAGTGGCTGTGACAGATGTTTTCAGAACCCTTTTGCTGCATTTCAGTGGCAGCTGTGCAGACCCAGGCAGCAGGACTCCTCCCACAACAGCAGATTTTCTGCTTTCCTGGTTCAATTCAGAGCACAGGGCATGGCTGAGTGTCAGCATTCATTGAGCTTCATCTTGTAGGAAATGTCTTTCCTACAGCCAAATTCTGACTTGTCTTTCTTCTACATCTACTCATGTTAATATATCTTTGTTCAACAGCCAAACCAAAGAATGCAAAAAATTATTATTTTTTGGTTTATATCGGTTGCCTCTAGTAAAAGCCAATACTGTTGTCACTTTGTCCTACCTCCAAGTAACTGGCCTTCAGTCTTCTGTCTTCCTAAATCTTCCTCTTCACTATCTGGAGAAGAGAAAGTGTTTGTTGATCAGAGTAAAGAAAAACGTGCTAGCAGCATCAGAAACAACAGCACTGTAGTTGTTTGCTCATAATATAATCATACGAAGGTAAAAATCAAGGCTTTGAAATGCAAGGATCACTATTGGCTGCTTTTACCTAACAGCTCTCTTCAGAGCTGGCTGAATAGGTGAAACTCAGCAAAACCTGAAGTTGGAGTAACTTGTATAAAGGGCTGTAGTGAGAAGTTATGATCTTTTATTTGGGGAAGGAATCTTGCAGCAGATTTCTGTGTTTCTGAAACCAACTTCTGCAAGAGTGAGAGGCAGCCACTATTTTGCTGATCATGAATCAGGTACCAATGATTTTCTATGTTCTCTCTTTTGCACAATTTCTTACTTCATTCAGAGCTATGCAGAACTACCACTGAATTTCTGCACATCTCCTATCCTCACAAACATGCAGTCAGACTAAGGTATGTGTCAGGGAAAATAAAATAAATCCTCTTTACCTTGTGTATCTTCATCCATGGACTCATGGGATGAGTTTTCAGACTTTTTTTCCTCTTCTGGATATACAAAATTCCTTTCCAACCTCTTCAGGAGTTTCAATTTTTCATCTTTTTTTATAAAGAGAGAAAAAAACCACATTATCAGCAACGACATTTTCTCTCTTTTACAATTACAGATTTCACAATGCTTTATTAAAGGTTGCCTGACAGGAAATCAGACCCTTTCTCTAATTTCAGCTGTGTTTTTTGCACACAAGGGGTAGTACAAAGCATCAAATGAAAGCATCATGCACACTACAGTTTAGACTTTCTTAATTGGTTGTGGTAGATGCCTAAAGTTTCACATTCTGGCGTTTAATTATCCATAATGTTACCCCTGTGCAAATCCCCACTCCCTGAAGCAGCAGCTGAACGATGCTTCAGCAGGACAGGAGTGGCTCAGCCTGCCCTGGGCTGTTTCTGCCAGGGTTCCCTGTGCCGACGCCGCGGCTCCAGCTCCCTCTCGTGGCACAGGAGCACAGCCCTCACCGCCAGACCACGCCGGGATCCCAACTGCTCCTGGCTCGTGTGGCCAGCGGTGACTCTGAACAGCTCCACACCAAGCTCTGTGCTCAGGGCTGGGGCTCTGCGCATCTCTTCATCAGGAGGTGCAGGATTTGGGCACAGGCAGGATGGGATTCCTTTCCCTCCAGCTCCTCGAGGCTGCTCACATCCCAAGGGCAGGAAAAGGGTCTTGTTGTTACCAACATTCCTGCTCTGACAGATGACCAAAGCTGGGCTGTGCTCCAGGCTGGGAGGTCTCTCCCCTTCAGGAACATGTTTAATCAAGGCAGAAGCAGGAACAGGATGTCTTTGAGGGTCTCCAGTTAAATTCAGGGTCATCTTAAGTGAGTGCTGCTCTATCATCTATTAAAGACAATTAAAGACTATGGACCCTGTGAAACTGCCCTTTCTTACTGCACAACCAGGAAAATAAGTCTCTTTTATCTTGTTGCCAGGTTCAGCACCCAGTGTGCCATCCCCTGTCCATTTCTTTCAGTTTTACATGTGCTGCTAGGGAATTATTTGCAAAAATATTTTCAGTGGCTCAGTTCTGATTTCTTACCACTGTGAGCGCTCAGAGGAGTCCTGGCTGGCTGGAAAACAGCCTGTGCAAAAAGTCAGGGAAAACTTTCTCAGGTCAGAGAAACTTCTTTGGCAGCATCGTCCCAGGACATGCTCTCTCCCCAAACACAGGGGTTTTTTTCCCCAGAAGAAGCCAAGACAAACTACAGTAAAATACTAACTTTGGCTCCCATTACCACCTGACTGCCTTTCCTGCAGCAATACTTCCAGACACTTCAGTTGATCACTAACAATCACGTCCAAGCACATATGACAGAGTTTTCAAGCTGCTGTCAAGTCCCACTGGCACTGCAGTAATTTTAACAAAACAGCTGACAGGGAGACAGGTAGGACTCACCTTTTCCCTTGGAGCTGGGCAGCTGCCTGTACCCAGATGGGTTGGATGTCTTCAGCAAAAGGTAAAGAAAAGCCATTGCCCTGACTCCTTTCTTCTCTACGGCTTTCAGGCAGGCAGCACAGCCTCCAGGGAGGACATCGCAGCTGTTGAGGAGCTGAAAAGAAGGTAAGTAAATAGTAAATAGTCTTTCCAATAAAACACAGCCTGTAGAAGCACACCCTGGTGTGCAAATGAGTGTATCTCACCCCGTAGGAAATGTAACCCCCTGCTCCTACTATACAAAGGGGAAACTGGGGACAAAGAGTGATACCAAAGATGGGAAGAGAATGTAAACTCCATTCAGCAACTCGGAGCAGAGCCATCAGCTGGGAAAAACAGCATGGTGGGCAATAGTTAACTATTCAGAGAGCTGGAGAAATACAGCTGTAGGGTCTGAAAATGGCCATGCAATCGCTGCAGTATCTTACAGCAAAATGGCACTAACAATGGTCCTGCCTGGAACATAGAGAGCTGAACTGATCCTGAGGAATTTATACAGAGACAGTTATTTTTGCACATGGAGAGCAATGAAGTAAAAATCAGTGGCCTGAACCTCATTTATCTAAGTGCCCTGTTACACCTTTTAATATATTTCAGCTTATCAGATAATGGGACTGTATGTTATCTCTCCCCAGAGAATAGTAGAAAAGTATCTGCATAACAAGGGTAAGTGTTTCTTTGGTAACTTACATTGTTCTTCTCTTCAGTATTCAGGATAGGTGGGTCAGTGGTGGCCAAGCATTTTACAAGTGATTCCCAGAAGGACTGGTTCGTTTTCTCATGGTTCTCCAAGTACTTGGCATCAGCAGCAAAAACCCTCTGGAAAATGTCTGTGAGGAGAACAAGGCTGTCACTGTGCAGTAGAGGGGGGTTGCATGGCAGTGCTCCTGTGGTGCTCAGTGCAGGTGTGGTGACAGACACCAGGCTCTAACACAGCCCAACACCAGCACACAGAAATCAGAGAGGTGCTGTATTGTATAAAGCACCTCGGTCTGCCACAAAACAGTAGAAGGATGTCAATAGTCCAAACAAATTACTGATGTCTCTGTGACGCTGCTGTCTCAGTTAGAGAAGCATGGCAAGTGTTCCCAAAGTATTCCGAGCTATTTAACAGGTGCTTATTCTGACCATGCTGTTTTACAGACAGGCACAAAGACACCAAGGGCTGGATACCAAGGTACTGAGATTGCTCATCGGGCATTTAATGCACACCAGTCTCCTTCATGTATCTAAATTCCCACTTGCGTGTACACAAAGCCTAACAGGAGCCTGTGGAAGAGCTGGGAATTGACTGCTGGTCTCTCTTTTACAAGCAAGGAGATGGATAGGGTGTGTTTTCAGAGGAAACAGATTTCATTGACTCATGCCCACCCTGGCAAACACTGCTGTGCAGCGTGCATGAGCCAAAGCTTAGATCTTTGTGTGCTCCCCTCACCTTGCTGTTCTTCAGTAAGATCTGGGATCGGGACATCCAAGTTCTCCATTGCTGTGTCTGTTTGAAAGGGGAGGAAAAGCACATTTAGAATCAGGTCACCGACATTCCTGGTCTTCTGTCTTTGATTTTCTGCAAACACAGCGTCTCTCCTAGGCCTTTCAGTTTTGAAACCACTTCTCTGTTTCACATCATGATTCATCTACCCTCCTGGGACCCAATTCTTGACTCCTCTGAGTGAGTCCTACTGGCCTTTGGTTATTAGAAAAGAAGAAAAGTCTGATCATCATGAGTAAAACAAAAAGAAGTCAGACTTGATCATTCACATTGTTGTTTTGTAAAGCTACCAAGGTGTCTAATTAACTATTTACCACAGATGTGAGTAACCTAACAGGCCCTGTTCCATTCACGAAATAGAACAATTATCCTGTACCTCTGACATCACAATACTTAAAATGTATCAGCCAGGAAAAATAGCAGAAATACTTCCTAGCAAAGTCCCACAAGACTTTGAATTCTTGCCTCACAGAAGACTTTGATGCTTCAACATCTGTTCTTCCCAAGATGTCATGAAAAGAAAATTTCCATTAACTGTAGCTTTATTAATTACATATTTTTAAGCGTTGATCCCATTTTAATTACTGGTATTTGCCATAGAAACAAACATTCTGATATCCCCAAAATACAACGTTTCCTTTTGTTTTGATAAACTTGCCACAGAAATTTTGGGCTGAGACTGGAATTTTCTGATGGTGCACATTTTGTGGTGGCTGTGGTTCTGAGCTGTTGCCTCTGCCTAGTGTGGTCCAGGCATCCTGCAGTGATGCATCTCCCCTCGTGCAACATTGCAACTAACCCACAGCTGTAATGAGATACACAAATGAAGATTTTTGTGGAACCTGAAGCACAGTTTTCACTATGCAGGGCACAATGGGGAAACAGTTTACACCTCCACACTTTTTCTTACAATATGACTTTTGGATCCATTCAACAAAACACTTCCAATCAAGCAGTTTGAAAACTAAGTATATCCTTCAGATTTTCCAGAGGAAAACCTGGTTTTTTTTCCTACTGACACTTTCCGTTCTCTAGAGACCATCATATCAGTCCAAAAATATTCTAATACAAAACCCAGAACAGGTCAGTTAATATCTTCAAAAGGATACTGTAACACACAAGCGAATACTCAAACAGAACAAGAGGGTGTCGCATCTCAGACAGAAGAAATTAGACACAAACAGACTTCAAAAGACTTCTGGGAAAATTACATAACCACTTTCAAAGGCTCAGCTTAGAAAACCTGGCTTACCTGCCTCCAAAGTGTATTGTGAGAAAACAATATTTTAAGAACATTTTGAAATTATTTCCAGTGATGAATCTATGCAAAAGATCTACACATCTCTCCCTTTCCCTGACTTATCTCCAGCCTTTGCTGCTGTAGCTGTGGCAGCAGCCCTGTGGGAGCTGTGAGCCTGTGAGCACCCGACAGGGAATGCAGGAAATGCATCTGTCCCCTCTGCTGGGTAACCACCAGCTGATGTGGAAATGTAGGAACCCAGCACACCACACCCTGGACAGACTCGTTCTTGGCCACTCAATAAAGAATGTCAGTTCTATGCATTTATGTATCTCCAGCTATGGTTTTCTGCCTTTTTCAGTCTCTTTCTTGCCTTCCCATTTGCTCAACTTAGACCTTGCAACAGTTGCTTGTTTAAGCTAAATCCTTTAGGCCTCTCTCTGAACCACACAGTCAAAACACCAGGCCTAAAGGAACAAAAGTACTTTAAATATAAACTTTTTTTCCAACCGATTAATTCCATTTCAAAAAATTATTTATAAATATCCAGATATTTTACTGTAGAGTGAAACTCGGGAGGTTTGTCTTTGGGGTTCCTAATACCTAGTGAAGGCCACTTTCAGTGGCAATTCAAGGCAGGTTGCTCTTGCCCTGACAGGAACCTGTCACAGCAGCTGCCCTATCCCAGCTTTGCATCATTCCAAAGATAAAGTAAGCAGGTGGGCACTGCCCAACCTGTCCTGCCACGCACACAGGAAGGGCAGATCCAACACTGAAGGCAGGGCAGGCGCTGCCAACGTCATTCTCCTCTGCTGTCAGACTGCTTTACTTTAAAACTGCTCCTTTGCTGGCCCAAATGACCAGACTGCTCAGCTGTTCCAGCAGCAGAAACACAGTTGCCTAATGCACTTTTGCATCCCGCTGTGGTAAGACCCCGATGCCACAAGAGGATCCAGGAGCAACCAGCATCTGCTCTCATCTCCCTTTCTGTGCCTCCAGCACAGCTCAGCCCAGTCAGCCACCAAGATTTACATTAACCAAGGAAGTTGGGTACCTAATTTCTCTTAGACTATGCACAATTAATTCCCCTGTGGCTCTTCTGGAAAGAAAATCTGATCTAAACAAAGGATAAGTAGAGGTGCCTAATTATTGTATGTTTTAAAAGTGACTTAGTTGATTATACCTCATAATGAGAGAAGGATGATGATATACTGGCATTTCAGCCTGGCCATGAGCTCACTGGGGAACAACATGAATAACAGACCTCACCTTGCTTTCCCCACAGTAAATCAGAAGTTAATTGCAGTGAGGTCTTTTTAACATGTTAGAATAAAATTTGTGTGCAGAGTCAGATTTAGAAAGTGAGGCTAACAAGTTCCATACACAACAACATTTTGCTTAGCTGATGAAATATATCGGAGGGAAATTGCTCAATGAGGTAACGAAAAAAAAAAAAAAGCAAATAAAGTAAAATAAGGTTGTTGACTTCAAGAAAAAAATCAGACAATCCTAAACCTTTTCCCTTTGAAACTACTTCTACCTTTCATTTTAAGTTATATGCTGACACCTAATCTTGCTAAATTTTATTTTAAACATGAAGTCCCTGAATGCCCTTCTCTCAAACCAAACCAACTTCTTAAAGCACACCTGCAAGTCTTAGGTTGGTCCTAGCAGTTGTTTCCACGGGAAGATGTCCTGGAGGGCCGTGGCTGTGGTGAAAGCTGGGTTTCTTCCAGTGAGACAACAAAAACTGATCCACACCAGCTCGGTTTGAAACCGTTCCTGCTCCAGTCTCCTCGGGCTGTGGTAATAATTCTGCTACCCTTCTGCTTGCCTTCCTGTTGTCAAATATAGCTGAAATGTGACACAGAAGTAGAAAAACTCAGGCTTTTCATTCTCCTTGAACACAGGCGTGTAGAGAGACGCAGCAAGTGCATGTCACCGTAGGGAGGGCAGCTCCCCAGGCTGGCTCTGACTGGCCCCATGGGGATGAGCGAGAGGCAGGCACAGCCCATCCACTCCTTGCTGCAGCTCCAGCACTTCCTTCCTCTCCTGGCTTTCACAGCAAGCCCAGACACGGTGGCTGCACTGCTGCCAGCCCCACACCTGTAAGCCCTGGGGGGTTTGCTGCCCATTTTCCAGCTCTGCTGTAAGCATTGACGTGCAACATTTGAAATTACCTGGTTTGTGTTTCTCCTTTCATGCCGTGTGCCTCTCTGTGGTAGTTGCAAAGCTCTGAAGGGCAGAAAATGAACTCATCAGAAGGCAGAGAAGTTCATGCTTGTAGTCTGAGTAAAATTAAGGCAAACAAATCTTTCTCTATGCATAAAGCGTTGGGCTTGCCGTGAGGATTTTAGAGAACAAAAACTATTTAAAAGATGGGGAAGTCGAGTCAGCAAGACTCAAACTGAGTCAAGATGAGAGGTTATAGGGAAGTCCTGTAATCCCCACTGCACCAGAACCCTTTTTTTGTACAGTGGTTTGATGCCTCAGACAGCACCAACAACCCAGCTGTGTACCAAGAGCCAGCGCACAACCCCCAAACACCCTCAGGCTTGACCCCAAGAAGCTCCTGAACCCCTCCCCAGCACTCACCTTCAAGGCTGTGTGGTGGTTTGGGATCTTGGGCCAGGGATCTCAGTGCCAGTCCTGGCTTGGGCTGGCAGTGGGCGGGAAGGGATCGGGGCTGAGGCCTCACGTGGCCACCCCTGACTCACGGGGTGAGTGGTGGCAGCTCCGTGTCCTCCTCTGGCTACAGAGGTCACACTCCAGGCGTGTGTCCCCATATCCCTGAGCTCTGGGGAAGGTGGCCAAGGGCTGATCCTGCTTGCACAGAGAGAGGAGCTGGGCAGCTCCCAGCCTACCTCAGGCACTGATGGCCCTCAGTAGCCCTGAGCAGCCAGGACCCCTCACTCCTGCCCCTGGCTGCTCCAGCACAGCCCCTGCTCAGGCTGGAGACCCAGGCCCACTTGTTTGGCTTCCCTGGGACACCGAGGGCACTGGGCATGTAGAACCTGCTCTAAGGGGAGAGGCCCTGGGCTCTCCTAAAGCTAAGCAGGAACACCATGATGGGGGTTTGGAGGCCCAGGCACACTGCCCTCCTGCTCAGGGCATCCCAGGGAGGCACAGGGGGAATGCCTGTGCAGCTGGGCTGATGACAGGGAAGGGAAACGTGCCCTCCACCCCACCTGTCCCCAGCAGCCACAGAGGGTGCTGACAACACCAAGCCTCTGGCTCTGGTCGTCCTATACCCACTGTAAGGTCATTGGTGCTCCCCTCCAGCCCTTCTCAGCCACCTGACACACATCTCTTCAGCACAACAATTATCTGGAGCCACCCCAGGGCTGTTCGCTGCTCAGGGCAGCTGCTTCTTCACTCGCAGGTGATGGTTTCTGACCCAGCCAGCCTTCACCACAAGGCAACATGAGAGTAGGAAAGGAGGGCGCAGATCCCTCCAATGCACCAGAGCAGAAGGTGGCAGCAGATGTTTGGTCACTTGAAAATGTGTGTGAAGAGTGACAGCCAGTGTCAAAGGAGACTCCTTGGGACACTCCAATAGCACAGTGGCTATTGATTACACAAGGTGTGGTCATGTAAGTAATTTGTCAAATTCAGCCAATGGTTTCACCCTGGGGCGGTCGGTGCCCCAGGAAGGATTGTACTCCCTCCCTCTGCTCTCCTCATTTCTTCATCTCCTGATGCTTCTAGAGAGACTGGGACACAGGTAACGTAAATTATAGTTCCTGTAGTAGGTGTCTGTTTATTTTTCTTTTCCACTTTGTTTGGCTGTTTGCTGTGTTTTTTGATTTTTTCTTTAGAGGAGGAAAGGATTGGGTTTTGTTTTTTAAGCAAGATATTCCACTAATTTTCTACAAGTGCCTATTCAAGTACCTTGTCTCACCTACCCTGACATTTTTAATTACATGTAACATTGAACACCTAAAGCAGCTAATATACTGCATCTACTGTAGGGAATAATATTATCTAATGAATTAGAATGCTTTATCATGTATTACATGTGTTTACTTGGCCCTTATTTGGGAACTGTCCTCTGAGAGATTTAGCATAATGATGATTTATTCTTTGCATGCTGGGAAAATTGCTTCCAGGAGGGGTTTAAAGAGGTGAGACACAGGCAGAGCAGCTCTTATGCTTGACACTAATTGGGTGCAGTGTCTGTGTGGATTTGTCACACAGGCAGGTTGCATGAGAAATGTAGAAATACTCGTAAGTGAGTGTAGGAGCGGCCCAGTGCTGGTACATAGAGTAGTTATTGCTCATTAACTCATCACATTTCTGACAGATTAAAACATTCCCATGACTCCTCTTGCCCTACCCTTTCATCCAATGGGTTGGTTAAATTACTCCCTCCTGTGCATTTACTTAGTTGCTACTTATTTTCCTTTAAATAAAGTCTGCTTCAACAATTGTTGTGAGCCTGTGAAGCTCAGGTAACTGCAGGGGGATTATGCCTCAGTGTCAGCTGCACTTTGCAGGCTACACGTAGTTTACAGCTACCTTTCTGGTTTTAAACTACAAGACTTTTGAGAGAGAAGAAAAAAGCAACAAGTAGTGAGTGCAACCCACTCCCTAACCTTCCAGACCATCACTGAACCAGTAACACTATGTTATGCTGAAATCATGCAAAAGCTGTTTCCTTTTGCCTGGGAAGAAGCCTGAGGTTTAGCCATGAAAGCTTTTTTGGAATCATATGAGAGTAGATCATGTTGTACCTTACTAAGATCTTTTGGAAATTTTTTTCTCATTCTGTACCCTTCTGTGGAATTACTTGCCATAATAAATAATTCACTGTATTAGTATTTCAAATTAACACAGAAAAATTTTTGCTAAAGCCCGTTAAATTTAAGAACTAGGCCTGTTCGGGCAGGCTAAATCAAAGGCCAGAATGTATCACTCACTTCCTGGAGGATTACTGACCTCCTCAGGTGCTGCTATCAACAGCTCATGAGGCAGAAGTGTGAGTGATTCCAGTACTGACAAGCACAAGATCCACCCCCCTCAATGGCTACAGGTAAATGATGGAAATTCATTATGGGAGCTCCCCTTTACCATGGTCAGCACATTACAGGCTCACAAATGGGCTCTGAGGGATGAGGCTCTGCAAGAGGGAGGGGGTTTGTCTGGCCTCTGGGGCATTGGCTGCTGGCCCTTCCAACTGAGCTACAAGGGCAGTTTTCTAGTTGGTCTGGCTGCTGAAGCCCAGGCCCATCAGGAGGATGGACAGTGCAGCCCCAGCACAAAGCAGAAATCCATAAAGGGCCAGCTGCTGGCTGAGAGAAGTAGGGAACAGTGAACTGTTCCCAGCCCCTGGCCTGGCTGAGCCAAGTGCTGCAGCAAGCACAGGGATCAACGGAGTCTGAGGATCCTCTCCCCACCCACTGCCCTGACTGGAGTACTGCTTCCAGGAGCAACCTGCAAAAAACCCTGCTCAATATCTGCTTCTCTCCTCTTCCTTGTTCTCCCAGTTCCCTGGGTTCCGTTCCCATCCCCAGTCTTTTGGTCTAACAATTGGGCTGGAAGTGTCTCATGGAAGCAGAGCCACAGGCACAGGAGCACACGTGCTCCCTGGGAAGCACAAGGAGCCAGAGGGACAATTCCCAGTTTCAGCTGATCCTCCCTCTTGATAAAGCCCTTTTCCTCAGCACTTTTAAGCATACAGGCAACAACAAGGACTTCAATATTTAATCCTGATGTTTTGTAGAATGGGTTTGGTCCTGGAATCCATTTTGTAACCCTCTCAGCAAGGCAGGCTGAGACCTGCCCCCACTGCTTTGTCAGCAATGTGCCTGCCAGGAGATGGCAAGGCCAGGAAGCAGAAAAGCCTACAAAGGTAAGGAGGGTTGGTTACCTGGTGTGTTTACCTGCTGGCACGTGGGGTTACCTGTTGGCACAGGAGCAACACAGGCAGAGTCACAGAGCAGGGCTCGGGCTGGGCCAGCAGCTCTGTGCAGCACTGACCAAACTGGCTGAGGCATCCCCCAGCCAAGGTGAACCTCAGACCTCCCACAGGCCTGACTCTGAAGTCAGTCAGGAGTTTGATCTATCCATTGTTTCCCCAGGATATTATCCTTATACTTTTGCTTCAGGACATAGCCAACAATAATCCTCTCCTCCCCAAAAAGAGGGTTTTGTCAACTACTGGCTTCACGTTTCTGTGATATGAAGTGAAAACACATGGGCTGTGTCAGACTGCATAGGGAGAGAGAGATGGGGAAGGTGAGGGGAAAGATGAGCTCATGGTACAGCCACCCTGAAGTTTTTATGCACTCTAAGGCCAAGTCCCAGATCCCAGGACCTGCAGAGCTCAGAACAGTACTGCTGGCAGCTTTTGGAAATTGGACACAAAATCTCAATTAATGTGGAGACCTCCCATACTCCTGTGACCTTCCCATCTCACTGACCTGGGGAGCAGCAGCAATGCCACGCTGGCAGGGCCAATCTTCTCTTTGTGAGACAACAACTCCAGTGACATTCACTGCTGTCGGTGCCTTGGCACCAGGATGCAAGCAGACACCATCTTCTGGGATCTTTAAAATTCAGCCTTGCAAAGCTCTTTAGGGAAAAAGTCCAGCTTTCCCTCAACAACTCAGCTGTGTCCTAAAACATTCCTCTCTCGAGATCACCTCAGCTCACTGAATTACCAGGTTAAATCACCTGCAACATAAAGGGGATGAAGGTACATTTGACTTCAAAACTGTTTCCTAAAATCAAGGCTCTCCTCACGGTACGCACTGAGAGAGCCCAACGGGTATTTACTAAAAGCTAGAACTATTTGAGAAGCCCGGTCCAATCCATTAATCTTAAACGACGTGCTCTGGATCAGAGACTACGACCTTTTTGGGCTACACAAAGCTTGAATCAAGCTCTAGATCCCTCTCCTGCTGACACCACACAAAGCGTGATGCCAACACACCTTGTCCCCCACCCAGGAGCAAAACACTACTGCTCATTCCCAAACCTCAGAGCCTCTCATGAGGACTGCTGGACTGCTCCAATCACCCCATGAGGCCTGGCTGCCTGTCCAGCAGGGCAGTCAGCACTACAAGCCCACTGTCTGTCATCTGAGAGTGCAAACCTTTCTCAAGCTAGGCTCAGACTCTCTAGGTCAATTCTGGCACCTTCATAAGGGGCTTCAAACCAGCTTCTCTGCAGTTCAGGCTCTGGGAAAAGGTCTCAGACCACCAACAGGTCTCTGCTGACCGTAAGTAGAGCACCCAGCCCTCTCAGGAGACGAGGACAGCATGCTGTGAGGACACAGAGGACATTGCCATCTCCTGCTACATTTTATGTGTGGTGGGAAGAACAGCACCACTAACACGCCACGTAAATCAGTCATCTAAATTAGAATACACAAATCCACTCCAGAAAAGTTTAATATAGGTTCCTGGGGCATCATATTCTGAAAAAAAAACAAAACAAAACAAAAACCAAAGTACAGTACAAAGAAAAAAAGGCAAACAGAATTCCCCAGTATTTGAAATAATGAAATGTATCAAAGCTCCATCTGTTACAAGGCTGCACCTCACAGCAGCTGCTGGAAGCAGCAGCATCAGCCTGAGGACCAGGAGGCTTCTCCACCTCCCAGAGATGGCCTGCAATAAGCAGCACCCAACCAGAAAACCTGGTTCCTTAGGGAACTAGTAAGATTCCTTGAAAGGAAAAGGGCAGAACTCTGCACTGCAGTGAGCTGCCCAGCATCCCTGCTGGGAGATGAACCAGACAGGCTGATCCCACAGTGCTGAAGCTCTGGGAGCACATATCCTGGGAGGAGTGGTACCTTCCAGCAGATGCCACCAACTGCACGGCAAAACCTTTGAGAAATCCTGGTGTCAGAGGAAAAAGCCATTACAACAGCCAGTCAGGAGACCAGGAAGGGATCTGAGACATGCCACACTACCAGCTGGGAACAGAAACAAGCAGTGGATCTCAAGTTAAGAGCTCAACCCAGCACAGCCCCAGTGCCAGGGATGTCTGTGGTACCCTGTCTCCCATTCAGTCTTTGGATTGAAGAATCTTAGCATAACTTAGGTAAGAACCTCTGCTGGTCTCTGCCTCACCCCCATCCCATTCAAAGCAGGACCAACTTCAATGTCCAATTAGTTCAGGGCCTTCTGCAGATAAATACTGACTTATCTCCAGCCATGGAGATCTCAGGACTCCGCTCCAGCACATCCACAGTAAGCAGTGCATGGGCCATGGCAGTACTTTTGATGTGCTTGGGCTACAGAGCAGCCACCTTGGAGCAAAGAGAGAGCCGCTTTCCTTCCATCTATCAATCTTCATATGACAAGTCTAATCTGATATGGCCCCTACACCTAAGGGCAGTGATCCATGGCTGTTCCACTCCACTGCAGGGCTGCTACAAAGCACTCATTTCTACAGGTGCAATGCTCCAAAAGCAGCCAAGCCTCCCTGATGTGCAGCCCAACCTGACAGTAACCACCCTGAGAGCTGATAGAAAGGCTGGCGGAGCACTTATTCGAACAATGGAAAACAGAGATTCCTATGGAGAATAAAATAGTGAGCTTGGACGAGGACCTACATCAACAAGGAACCAGCTGATGTCAGACAGCCTCAAAAATATAACAAACATTAAGTAACCCAGGTGCTCAGTAAACACTGCAGGTGTGACACTGCCATAATGAAAAAACTAAGATTACTGTTGGAGAATATACCAAGACATTTAAAGCCTGCTGGGAAGCCAAAAACCTTTGCTGACACCAACTCCGTGGACTCCCCAACAAACGCTAAATATGAGCAGTGAATGTGCAGATCTAGATGCCCACAGAATAACTGAGAAAAACAGAGGAGTGGTGGGAAGGGCTGAGAGACTTCCTTCTCCTTGCCACTTGCCTCGAAGAGAGAAGCACCTCTTCCTGGGTGCTGGCAAAGGGCCCTCTCCTGTGGCACCACACCAGGTGAGCCCGCTGTCCCCACACTGCCCTGACATGTGCACATATGAAGGCTGAGACACCCTCCAGACCACAGGGATCACCAGATTTTCTGCTGTGATCCCAGCAGGACCACAAAGCACCCCAAAGGCCGGTCAGGTGCCTCCAGGAGCTGACAACAGCCTGGCCCGTGGCCCCTGTGGCACAGCCCCCACGCGTGGGGAGGAATGTGTGCCCAAACCCCGTGGGTCAGGCGGATGGAAGGGCAGGCTCTGGACATCCAGGACGGCGGCAGGGAGCCGGGCATCCCGCGGCCCGGCCCCAGGCAGGCAGGCAGGCAGGCAGAGAGCAGGCAGGGCAGGAGCACAGCGGTTTATTGGCAACACGAGCAGAGGCGGCGGCGGTGGCGGCGGGCCCCGAGCGGAGTGAGGGGCGGCGGTGCTCCGGCGGCGGCGGCCGGGGCCGCCCAGGGCCTATGTCAGCGTCTCCCCCTTGGTGACCTACGGGAAAAGGAAAAGCCTCAGCCAGGGCCGGCCCCGAGCCCAGCCCGCACCCGGCCCACCGCCCCGCTGCTCACCCGGGCCTCGATGTACTCGATCCTCCGCTCCAGCGCCGTCAGCTT
>VWZT01005160.1:143299-178418 GCA_013397055.1 Pachycephala philippinensis | reverse complement strand
CCGGCCCCGCCGCGCCGCTCGCCGCGCTCCCCGCTATCGTCCGTGTCGCTGCCGCTCGGCTCCTGCGGGACGCGCCGCCGTCAGCGCCGCAGCTGCACCCCCGCCCTCCCCCGCCTTCCAGAGGCGCAGCCCGGCAGCCCCTGAAGTACCTCCTCAGCGGGGCCCTCCGCCGAGTCCTCCTCGTCCTCATCCTCATCCGAGCCCCTGTCCTCAGAGGTCTGAGTGAGAATTTCTTCTCCCTAAGATGAACGCGAAATATCTGTACTGAGTGTATGCGAAGCGGCCAAAGCGTGCCAGGGTCGGATGGAAGGAAAGGGCATTTTGTTGCCTTCTTAAGTAACAAGAGTTAGAGTAAAAAAATCAGGTTTTGTTTAACTGTCCTGCTTCTACAGTGAAAGATGAAGAGCCAGAATTGGCTTCTGTTAAAGCCACACATGAAAGTGTGTGAAGGTGTGCAAGTGACCTTTATCTCTTTTGTGCATGTAGTTCTTGCCAAGGAACAGCCAAAGAATCCCTGTACCTATTCATTACAATCGAATCTGACCCCTCAGTGCAAGAGCCTAGAGATGCAGATTCTTAATCTTGATATAAAACGCTTCTTTCTCCTGCACTAGACATGACTGTACTACGGTCACACTGAATTTGGCCTTTTAGTTATACCCACGCACAAGAGGAGATTTAGAATTGTCTGGACAAGATGAGCATTGTCCTCGTCCAGATTTTAAGTGCCCCAGGCAGGGCAGTGATTCTCACCTGAAGATCCCGATTTTTGAGGACACCGACCCAGAAAGCCTCCTGGCAGTGGTTGAATGCTAGCATTGCCTTCACTCGGTACACAAATTGTTCCAGGGACTTCTTCAACAAAGGCACGTGGTTGGTCAGTCCAATGTCTTGGTGAATCTATGAAACAGGAAAATGTGATGAGGACTGATTCTTACCTAAGTGTTGTGGCTGTTTAAAAGCCATCAGTTATCAGGTGGGATGGACATGACCCCCACAAAGCTTGCCCAGATTACATCACTTCTTGGCCAAATTACAGCTATTGTTAAAAAATAAAGCTCAGATCAGTATTTTGTCTAAAATGATCCCTTGCAACAATCCAAACATCTATATTCACCCAGATTAAAAAAGAAGCCTCAGTTTTTGTCATGAACTCTAGAGAGGCTAATAACTCCTCTGCTGAATTCCCAAGTTCAGAAAAGAAAAAAAAAGAGAAAAGGTGTTAAATACACCACTTCCAACACAATCTTTTCTTGCTCAATGCCTCATGCAATTCCTTTACATGGAGTGTGTGTGCACTA
Source organism: Pachycephala philippinensis (assembly GCA_013397055.1). Lineage (NCBI taxonomy): Eukaryota > Metazoa > Chordata > Aves > Passeriformes > Pachycephala > Pachycephala philippinensis. The sequence goes on along the minus strand of VWZT01005160.1, from coordinate 177,117 downwards.
TAATCTCCAAAACCAGCTTCTCTGAACCAAAGAAGCACTGGCTTTTGGAGAACTAGGACAGGAGGAACAGATGGAGTTGCTGTAAGCAAAACCCACCAGAAGAAGGGCAGCTATGCCAGGTATCTTAAGAGATTTAGCTCTGGGTGAGCATCTCCTCCTGCTAGGCTTCAATCTGCAGTACAGAACAGGCATTGCTAAACCAGAAAACCTGTCAACCTGCCAAAGCCTGCACAATTATTTTGTATAAAGTATTTTCCTCTTTCATGAGGATACTTTGTAATCTTCTGGGATTAAGATGCTCTCATTAGCTATACTCTGAATTCAGGTCACCTGCATTTACTGGAAGAGTTCAACATGCCTGGGCAGAGGGACACTGCTTTGCTTCAAGTTCTGCCAGCAGGGAATGGGTAGCTGATTATCAACAGCAAGCTGTTCTCTAGCCTGTGTAACAGGCAGGATCGAGCAATCATCAGCACTAATCACAACCAAATCAGCAAAACCCTTGCTAATGACGCAATCAACACTCACAGTGCTCCCTGGGCCTTGGAACCTGCCCAACTGTGTGCAGGCAGTTTGGAGACTCAAAGTGCCACAGCATTGGCAAAAATCTGTCTCCAGAAACTGTCCACATGCCCAGGGTTAGATATGTAAACAGAAAAGAGGCTTGGTGTGAAAGGGGAAATGACAAATACTTAGGAAATGATGGGTGAAGCTGATTGCTATTGCCTGCTGTGCAATGCTCTTTAAAGCCACATGTATTGAGGGAGAGTGACAAATCTTAGGTGACGCTGCACAATGGGTCAGTGAGCATCCATGAGGCTTGTATGAAAGTGAAATCAAGGTTGGTTTAACAAATGTTGGTGTCAACTCCTCTTCAAACAAGTTTGGAGCATTCATTGCATACATTTGCTTGCCCCAGATTCAGTTTCTGCCTTCTCATTCTTGCCAAATGATTTGGCACAGAGACCTGTACCAGAGCAGCAGTAGAACATGGGTGTTCACTAATTGCAGCTCTGTGCTGACAGGGACCATGGGACACAGTGCTTGAAAATGCTGATCAAGTGCAAAGACAAACATGACATGGAAAGCTGCAATGCTGTTATCCTGCTTACAAGGTGAATTGTGACTTTAAAGCAGGCATGAGGATTTCACTTTCAAACACGAGAAGGACTTTTTAACATTGCCAGGGTTTGTGCCAGCTTCCAATTCTCACCCTGTGCTGAGAGCTGCACCAGCATGTTCTGATCTTCAGCTAAATTTCTATGCTCCTGATGCCAGCTCTGGCCTAAATGGGTAGCAAATCTGTCTTGGGAGCCATGCTCGTAGCTGGCTTTCTGCCTCCAACTACTTTGGTAAAGCTCCCTTCTTGGACAAGTGTTCATGAACCTTTTAGGAGTCAGGAACAAAGCAGCACACATGAAGTTCTTTCTTCTTCTGCCATGCGATTCTCTTGCAACAAGCACTGTCTTTCCACACTGTAAGTGAAGTTTTAATCCTCTCCTTCCTTCCTGCCCCAAGTCTCCTACAGAGACAGGCAGTGTGTTACCACCCTCCTCCTCCCTTTGCCCTTACCAACACAACATCTCAAAAGGACTTTGATCAGGGCTTTTCCCCATTTGCGTCCTGTTGCTGATTCTTCTGACTCACAAGGCTGTTCATCTTTGGCAAAGCTCCTCTCCTGTTTTATCAATCTGGCACCTGTACTTTGTTCAAGGTCTCTAAGGTCTTAGCTTGTGTCCTTGGAAACATCCCCTTACAGATGCCAACAACCAAAGATGTCCAGAACTTCTGGCCTAAAAAATATTATGCCAACCTTATCTAACATCCAAGTCAGCCACTTCCAGAATAAATACTTCAACTTCTGGGCCATTAAACAAGGCTATTTCACCTTCTCTCAGAGTTTTTGCTTGCACAGACACTGCTGGAAGCACGCAAGCAGAACCTACCTATGCCCTGGAAAAGCAGTGGAAGGGAAATAATACCATCCTTAGGACAGGAGTTTGTGCGGCTCTTGGAACTTATCTTACCTTGGAATGGCCACACATGTGATGAAGTTGCCTGGTACTCAGCTGCAAGGTTTTCAGCAAACTCTGCACATCGTCCTGCAATAAATTAAGTAGACCAGCAAATCATTCTCAAAGGCCTTTTCCATAGGGAAACAAGAATATTGAAACAGCATTAGTCCTAGCAATACTTTCAAAGGGTTATGGGATAGAGATAGGATGTGTGTATGCAGGAAATATCAGTCATGATTCCCAGCTGGTTGCAGCCAGTTCTGTCCCCAGGATTACCGTGTGCTTTTTAAAGCTGTGGTCCAGGAGAGGCATGGCAAGCTTCAGAAATGCTTCTACAAAGAGGCGGCCGTACTATAAAAGAGTGATAAATATATCAGAAAGCAAATTTAAACTCTTTTTCAAAGAACCATCACAAAGTCAGAGGAGATAATGATACATTTTTCCAAGCTACCCCAGAGACTGTTCTTGCTTAGAAAAAGATTGTATTCATTTGAAGGCTGTACTGGAATATAGGATCAGTAAAGCATCCCACTTTAATCACTGCAAAGAGAGGCTAGAAGGACAAGGTCTCATCGTTGTACACATCCCTGGTTTTATCCACCAGGCATCTGGGAATAAAACTGAATTAAATGCAAAATGTTAGAATCACTATACATATATATGTATAGCAAGGTATGAGGAACACAGTATCTGCTTCTTCCAGAGAATCCAGTACCCACTCTACTGCACTGGAGGCAATGATTCAAGAAAGCTGGTACTTAACCTGTCTCTTCAGTTATTTTGAACCATTGCTTACCTTCAGGCAGATGCTGAGTACAGGCCTGCTGTCAAATACCTACATGGACAAGAGGAAAAAAAGAGTCAGATCAGTCCACAAATCTAAAGAAAACCACATAAGCACAGCACCCAGTTAAAAACGGCCCTTCATGGCACACCCCTGTGAATGTGTGAACCCTGCTCCAAGGCAACATCCACTCTCAAATTTCAGCAGGAACACCACATAAGCACATGAACTGTAGTGGCTCTCAGGTGGAAGCCCTTGGCAGGATGGCTGTTCAGTGATCTAAGGTGCACCTTTTGCAGATGGCACAAAATTATCTCAATGAGTCTGAAGCTGTTAACAGTTTGGGACCCAAGAGACCCAAGCCCAGCTGATGGGCAAATAACCACATAATGGACAAAGCAAAACTGAGACGGGCAAAATAATGTGAGGGTACCCTGGTGCTGCTACGGACTAAACTGAACTAAGGACAAAACTGAACTAAGTGCTTCAGCTCCACCCTTTATGCTCTCAAAAGGCATCTGGAGCACAGGTAGGGCTCCAGTGAATGCTGCTGTGTAGAAAAACCTGGACTTGAAAAACCTGGGCTTGTCAATTATCCCTTCAGATATGTAAAAATAAACAACAATCAACCTAAGCAAGAAGGAAAGTGCAGCTGTACTATCACCTTCTGCCCCAAACAGCATCACACTCAGAGACCCTGAATGAACCAGCTCCAAAACTGACAGAGGGAAATGTTTCATCCAGTGGGACTGAACACAGATTATATAACTGGCTTTAATTACCACCCTCAGGTTGTACCACAAGTCAGTCACACTTCACATTTTTCCCTGGTGCTCATGAGCCTGGGAACACCAGGCCTTGCTGGGAATTCGAAGGCAAAGGCAGAACAACAACCAGAACCTCACCTTGACCAAGTTAATGAGGATGTGGAAATTCCGCACAGCAATGTTCCAGCGCAGCAGCTTCTCCAGTTGCACCTGTGGGACGCAAAGGGACAATAACCCAAGATGGTGCATTTCCTCTCGCCTTGCTGGATGCACTTTCAGCATTTGCTGTACCCAAAACATTGCTGTTGTTGAAGACAGAGGAACAAAGCTTCACCACAAGCATATTTGTCACAGCAAAAACATTCCACGGCAATTCCAGCCTGATCAGTGGCTTAAAGTGCTAGGAGGTAACTCACTTCCTTGCTCTCAGAGCAGCTCTTGGTTGCAAAATAATGTTGTGCTCCCACACAGGCGTGCAGAAAACTGCACAGTTTAGTATTTTGCTGATTAATGCCTATTTTCTGGTTACAGCTTCTGCTGGTTTTACTACATTTTTGACATGGTGCAAATCAGGGAAAAAAGATGCTGCTTATACGTTACCCTATATATCAATGTTGATATACCATGATGAATGAAGGTGTCTGAGTGCATTTTCTAGACAAAGTTAAGAAGTAAATTCCTTTCCAATTTATACATCTTTATTGTACTGTCCAGTTTAACTTGAGTTTTGTTCCCCTCAAAGAGTCCAGTACATTTATTTTCCTACCTCACTTGAGTCTGATGGTTTCCCAGCTGGGATGCTTTTCACTGAACTCTCCAGCTGAGCCATCATTACTCTGAAGAAAACTGGGAATGTCTGCCTATGGAAAAAATGAAAAAACTGGAAGTCAGCTCTGAGCATTTTGATAGACTGTTTGTCACCAAAATGATGCAGAAAACTCAAAGGTTGCCCAGCTGGGCATCCTTCTCAGTAGGAAATCACAGCACTAAGACTCATAACCATGTCTAGCCCAGCCGAATTGCCCAAACAGATGGAGAATCCTGGGAAGTCACTACCACTTCCTCAGTATGAACCACACCTAGACACCACCACTTCCTTGTAGCTCTGGGGTGCACAGTAAAAGGCTTGCAGCTCTCAGCTTAAGTTGATTTTAGAATTTTCAGAGTGCAGGAACATTCTTCATCCCTGCTTCCAAATTCCTATGCCAGGGGCTGCAGCACTCTGAGTGTGTTTTTGCACACTGCACACCAGCCCAGGATTGCCTATAGCCACCCCAGGCCTCTGAGGGTGACTTTTGGAGTGCTTTATACCACCACAGTAGCACAGAGACAACACGCCTGATGGCAGACAGCAGTTCATTCTCCAGTTAAAATGGCTCATAGCAATAAACTCAACATCATGTTAAGCACAGGACATTCCACTTTGGCATAAAGCTACCACGTGCTACCCTGTTGCATAGTGCCAAAACAATGTTTACAAATGTCCAGAGTAGCCACCACAATACCAACATGAAACCACAACAGACCACAAAATAAAAAGCCTAAATATTTAAAAGCAGAAATTGCCATTATGCATATCATAGAATTCAAGGTTTCTATTGCTACAATTACCTGCTTAGTGTAGGATAAGTAGAAGAACATCCATCTTTGGCAGAGCTCATCAGTTCAGGAACACCAGCACCAGAGATTTCCTCTATGGCTTTGAAGATGTTATCTGTGTGCTCCAGGTAGACACTAAATCCAAAACCAGCAGAGCTGATCAGTAGATATTATGCAGAATGACATAACAAGGCCTTGAACACCGCCCTACTGCAACATGTGGCCTAAAAGTGTCAAGCTCTTCCCTGCCAAAGGCAATCACATGCAGGAAACCCAAAGCACGACTTAGAACTCTCAAAGTGATGTCATTAAAAGCTACCATGATCTGAAACATACCTGGATTCAATATTTCCTCATTCTTATATTTAGGAAGGACAGGCTGGGAAAAGGATGAGATGGAATTGCCCTTTATGAGAGAGAACATCCAAGAAGTATGGGTGATATTGAAATGGCTGTCTGCTGTAGGCCACCTGGATCAGGAACAAGCCAACAAAGCCTTCTACAGACAGCCAGGAGTACCCTCATGATCCTCATGGCAGACTAACCACTGTGACACCTGCTGGAAGGACAGCCCAGCAGGGCATAAGCAATCCAGGAGTCTCCTGGAGGGCATTGATGAGAATTTCCTGACACAAGTGACAGAGGATCTGATGAGGAAAGGTGCTCAGCTGGACCTCACACTTCAAACCAAGAAAGAAACTGCTTTAGAAACAGTGTACAAACAGGGCTTTAGGCCAAGCTGTGCAAGCATGAGGGTTGTGATTCAGAGGGGCCATTGCTCTGCAGCAACAGTAATCATTAAAAAAAAGAGTGTCTTGGCATGCCTAAGGGAATAGCTCGAGCCTTACCAGAGCAGGGTGTGCAGGGCACTGTTGAACTGGCTCCCCTTCTCTCGGTCTCCACTGGGCTTCACCCAGGACTGGCACAGGAACTGCTTTGCTAGAGAAGCTGTGGAACATAAGGGATAATTAAGTGAAAGAAGAATCCAAAATTCCTTCTTCCATATAAAAGCAGTGTGTTCAAATGATTTTTTGAAAGATCTCAATATCACTACCCCTCATGTACCTGAACTTTCTAAGTCAGAATGCATTTTCCCCAAAAAGCTGCAAGGCCAGAATCATATATATCATGATAACAAAATATTTGCACATCCAGTGTGTTCCTTGTCTAAAACACCTGTTCACATCAGAACCATGATCCACCTCTGGCCATTTCCGACAAACTTAAGTTAAACCTTATTTGTTTGGCAGTTCTACAGTGTGCCATCTGTTTGTTTTTAATTAGGCCACATGCAACCCTTAGGGTATCCATTTCTAGAAATGGAATTCCAATAACAAGTGACTTGGCCTTTTGGCCACAGCACTGTAATAATAAATGTGAACAGACAAGTTTAAAGTTTACAGATTTCTGAAATCAAAACTGCTAACAAACCTGCTTGTCTCTTGCAGAAATGTTTAAAACCAGGAAATGATTAGTTAAAATAGCTTATTCCCTACCACACTCAGTCAGTAGCTCTCCCAAAGTGGGACTGTTTAAAATAGTAAAACAGTCTTTAAGGAGGGAACTTAGAATTCTGTGTGGCTATGGGGATTGGAGAAGGACAAATTCTAGAGGTGCCTTAGTGTGACAAGGAATGGCTGAGAGAGGCAACTGTCTGGAGTCTTTATTTCAGTGTGCTGAAGTGAAGACCAAGTAGTTTTCTTGTATATTCCCCACAACCATGTCTGTCCCTTATCTGCTTTAATCTTACATAATGGGTCCCACTCCATGAGAGGAACTTTCTTAACTGAAAATGTTTGTTGCATGGGGTTAAGAACTTACAGGTTTTCCTCTCTCTGCCCTGGAGTAACAGCTGTATTTGCAGCTCATTTCCATAAATTTTGGAAACGAGCTGTCACAGACATCTGTACTTACAGTAGGAAGTTACATCTAATTAAGTCTGTGATCAATCTCCTCCATAACCAGTGATTAAACTGGTAGCAACACTGAACAGCAGGCTCGTGCTTAGCACTCCTAAAAGTTGTGAAGCTCTGATTTTTAAAAACACCAGCTGAGAGAGCTGGAGTCTGCCTGTCTGCATGTGACTGAGACACAGCAGAACAAATACCAAAGAGGTTCCAATATATTTATTTACTGCTGTTCCCTTCATTAATGGCTAGGACTGTTCACCCAGTGAGATTACCAGGATGCAAAAGGAAAATCTCTCCCTTAAAAGGCCAAAGACCACACAAAAACTAATCTGAGATGAGTGGCTCTTCACACATTACCCATTTTTTCCTTCTTCCAGCCAGACATGGGTTTCTCAGCGATGGCAATCAGGAGCTGAGTGAGGATGTAGGCACAGTGGAAGCTGGGAACACTCTGCTGGAAATTCAGGAGGTACTGAAAACTCTCACTGGGGATGACAGGAAAGGGAAAAGGTAAAAACAGTGTAGACAGGGTAATGTCTCAGACACACATAAATAAAAAGGAAGCATTAGACTATCTCAGATCCAAGGTCTCCCTTATCCCAGTGTTTTGTCTCTGGCAGTGCCCTTCTGAAGAAAGCATTATCAGCCACTAATACACAGGAATTCAGTCACTGAGAAACTTCCCTCAAGCCCCAGCCACTCTAAGTCTAGCAACAGCTTTATATACTGCTTTTGCCTAGTGTACCTGTAAGCATTTTAACTCTCCAGAACAGTCATTCCTTCTGTGAATCCTACTAATCTCCTTGTCTCAAACAGCATACAAACAAATGAGATCCACAGATCCATGCATATTTTACATTTTTTACACTTTTAATGACGTTTGACTACACTGCTATTCAATTAAGTACAAAGCTCTGTTTGAAGTGAGTGTAGTCTCTATGAGAGCTCCCAAACACACATTTACCCATAATGCCCAACACAAAACAGGGAAAAATCCCTGAAATCTGTTCATTTCAAACCTTGTGAAATACAGATTCTACCTTATCAGTTCCTCAAGAAGAAGAAACTCTGTCTCTCCTGGCTTTAGCCTGTCTGCAAGCACCTGGAGAGCTGACCTCAGCAAGTCACTATTTTCATGCAGAGAAAAACCATTCCTGAGGGGAAAAAAAAATCCAGTTTATCATCAGATTGGAAGAGCTATCAGATGCAAATGCATATCTAAGCATATTTGGCAAGATGAAAAATAGAGAAGCTGGATATTCAAGAAGAGTCCTGCAATATGAAAGTTATAAAGGGACACAAAAAATTGAAAACTCAACGGGAATGGAAAGCCTTAAGCACAAACAGTATTAACTTTTCAGTTACACTGCAGATCTAGCTTGGTGAGGAGAGGCCATTTCCCTTAATCTGAGGTCCATACATACTAAGCCAATGCTATGTAGACCTGAAAATAAGAGGATGTATAATGACAGTTGCTGTGCAAATGCAGTGATTGTGGCTGGTCACCTCCTGAACAATAGGTAGGAGCCTTAAAGGGAGGAAAACTGTAGAGATCTTCATTATTTCTTTGAAATCCCAGTGTCTGTGAGGATATGTATGCTGGAAATGCTCAAATACATCCACATTCCAATTCTATAGACTGAACAGGTGGACTTGATAATGGTAATGATCAATGCACCTGTACCACACAAGTTAATTAAGAACTAGTAATGTAAGAGGCCTTGACTAAACATATGTGAAAGGAGCTGTAATTTGGTTGTTGAATTTTAGTGGCTGGACAGCTCACCCCAATATATGGCTGCCTGACCAACAGCAAAACAGAATTACTTTACACTGGACAGCAAAACTGATCTTGAGCTGTCTGGTACAAAACTGACCAGGTTCTTTGATTTACAAGATGGGTGGACTCAGGAACAACCAACACTCACACTGGGTAAAGAGAAAATGACAAATCTGAGAATAGTCAGGAGTGGATTTAGGGCCTTGAGGCTCCAGTAGTGGCCAACAGGAGAGGCAGACCTCAGACTTGACTTTTTATGCAGTTACTGTTTATGAAGTACAACAAAGGTAAAATGCTTTCCACATGCAAATCTAAATTAGGGTTTAGAAAGAAACTTTTATGATACTATCCTGGATTATATTAGCAGATGCAGAAGTCTGCAGGCTGCAAAAGCATTTCTGAGTTGGACATTTATGAATCCAGCTTGAATGCATCAACAGCATCGGCTTTTTGCCAATGCACATTCATCCTTTCCCATTGGCAAAAGAAATTCTTCCATAACTCAAGATTCAGGCAGTGACAATTTAGCAAAGGATGAGGGGAAGGAAATGGGAAAGGATGGGTGAGAAATTCCAAGATCCCTAGGCAGAATGGAAGTTGCACAGCTAGGTGTGCCAATGTGCCTCTTGTGCTGATCTTGACCCAAAATCCCACTATTGAATTCTACCCAGTTCAGTGCTTCATCCCCTACAGCTTTAGGGCAGCTCACAATCAGGCAGTGAAGCCTGGCTTAACTAAGAAGTGCTTGCAACTCTCCACCCACTGCAGTGGGTTATTGTGCATGGCTGGCAGGCCTTTCACAGGGTGCAAACACTCTAAAGAAAAGAAACAAGAAGAGGAAGCAATAAATGGGTACAACTATGGACTTTTCTTTTAAACTCACCAAGCAAATAAGGAGCGAAAAGTCAGTAACAGCAGTTGGTAGCAAGAGGACATCAGCTGGTGCTCCTGGATGTTCACTCCTGATTCATCTTCTGCACCCTGATTTTGTACAGCTGCCTTTAATACAGAACAAATAATTCACTAAACACTATTCCAAACAAAGATAACGGCTCAAGAATCCATATCCATAAATTCCATGTTTAAAAAACCTGAAGAAAACAAAGTGACTCTTTTTCCCCCAAAGAAAATGAAAAATACTTTTACAGGAGACAAAACTTGAGGGTTTTTTTGGTCAAAATTGCTGCCCACTGACCTGGAAGTAGTTGTGCATGTTCTCCATGTGCTTACACAATGGCTTCAGTAGATCAACCACACACATGGCAACTTCCTTGGGGGATCTCTGACACAGATGGGAAAAGCCAATATCCTTGTTGCCTCTTTCCTGCAGCAAACCCAAAAGATAAAGTTGCTTCATCAGCTTTTCTTGAGAATAACTTCAATTGCTACATCTTAGACCGCTGCCAAGCAGTGCAATTCCTGATGTCATACAGGGTCAGGGAGGGTCACAGGGTAGGAAAGTTGGCTTCTGCTGAACAAGCACCACCAACTCAGGCAAGTGGATAACATTTGACTAAAATGATAAAACCAATGTGACACACAGCTCTCTTAGAGAATCATTTAGGTTGGAAAAAACCTTTTAGGATCCGAGAATCCAACACTTCACTCAAACACTAAGAGAAGGCAGTCTCGCCATGTGGGAATTAAGATAGGTAGAAAAACAAGGAGAAAGAACAATGAATATGATGGAGCCCATCAGGCTGCAGTGCATTTCTCAGTTTAACACAGTGGGACATGCATTTACTTTTCTCCTGAAGGCATCAGCAAGAGGTCCCTGCACTCAGGGGGGTTTCTAACGCAGAAAAAGCAGAAACATGGATGCAGCAGCTTCTGCTGGCTGCTGCAGCCATCTGGCCTGGCTAACCTGGGTTGCTTCTTGAACAGCACAGCCAGTCTCCCCAGGGAGGGCTAGGAAAAGGGTCACTTGAGTTTTGAGGCTACAAGACTCCCTCAGTTAAAAACCCTTTCCTGAGACACGCAGAGAACCAGATGCTGCAAACACTTCAGCAAGAGCAGTGTACACAAGTCTCTTTTAAAAAAGCAAGTGCTGCTCTGGCACACAGCTGGGTGTCACACTTCCATTTAACTGCCAAGTGAAAATAATTCTGAAAAACATTTCTCGGGAAAGGCCTGGAGGCCCCTGATGTGCTCTGCCTCAGCCCAGGCCTGATCCACTGCCTGCTGCTGTTCTTGCCTTTGGAAAGGGCACCCTCCTTGTGGAGCCCGAGGGCAGCACATGTTCCAGCTTCCAGCACAGGTCATCCAGAAGGAAGCAAAGCTCAGCAGGCCCCAGCTGCACAACTTCTTGAGCCTAAAATTAAAAGAACAGTCAGTCCCAGGACCTAAATGTAACTGTAGTGCCTTGAAGCTCAAGTTTACCCTCTCTGTTTCCAGTTGTGGCTCCTGGATTAGTTAACCTCAGGAGGGACTTATTTGTTAGATGATTGGTTTTATGGCTCCCCCATGGCAGGTGTGGGGCATTGGTTCTGGTTACTCAAAGCATGAAGCCATCCTGATGCTCTAAACAGCTGAGACAATGTCAGTACAACTTAAAAACTGAGAAAGAACAGATTTATATACATTGACATTGAAAATAAGCTCCTAAGGATAAAAAGAGGTTTAAGCCCAGAGAGTCACAAAATTCACCGAGTAACAGTCAAGAAGTAATTTGAAATAATGCCACATAGCCCAAGAGACTTGTCAAACAGTCTTCCAGTTGGCCTGTGACCTGCATGCACAGAGACAGCTGTCCTGCAAGGGCAGACCAGGCTGTGCTCCAGCCTGCCATGGCCTTTTCACATTTTATGCGTTTACTGTAGCCTGACAAAATGAGACTCCAGATGGACTCAGCCTGCCTACAAAGAGGGTAACAAAATTAAGCACTTCTGTTTTCCACAGCCATAGCAGCACAGTTTTATACAAGCTCCCAGATGAGACAAAGGACCCTGCTCACTGAGAGCACCTCCATGACTCCAGTCACACATTTGTGCTGTTTATGATCTCCTGATGCCTTGAGACACTTGAGTTTTTGCAATACAGGCTTTATGTCACAGGTTCTTTTTGAAAGGCAATACTTAGGGTATTTACCACCCTACAGCTTACCTGTGCTCAGTATTAAAGCCCCTTTCTTTCCATTAGATCTATACATGATATACAGCATCTTTCTCCTTTTATGCAATATTTACATTAGTTTGTTTTTAACATTGCTACATGACATGTCTGCTCTTCTCAGGAAAGTCCTTTTTTTCTCAGTACCTTGAAGTACTTGGGGCCAAATGCTCTCCTGGTCCCCAGCTCACAGCCCTGGACCAACGCATCTGAACACCAACCTGCTGTGCACTTCAGTGGAACAGAGAGGGCCAGGGCCTCTGAGAGAGGCCATTACACAAAGCCTCCTCCGTGTGGGTTTCAGGCTGTTCCACTCACCTCTGTGTGCATCTCTGTGTCCAGGACAGACTTTGTGAGCAGCCCACAGTGCAGCACAGTGAACACCTCGAGGTCCAGCTCTCGGAAGTACGGGCGATAGCTCTGCAGCTGTGCCAGAGGGTTTCCTGCCTCTCTGTCAGCAGCAGTCTGAAAAGGAAATTGCAGGAGAGTGGCCTCTGCAGGGGCAATTTTCAAAATTCTGATGGGAGGCAGGTGCCAGAAAGCAGAATTGAACCACTGACTGTAATTAACTTTGGAATGAACAACCCCTGTCTCAAAGGTTTTGTTCATGCTTCTCTGGCATCTTCCCTGTTGTGTCTTCCCTGCAGGTCCCCAGGGCTATACACCTACCTTGTCCAGCTCGGAGAGCTCGGTGTCAGGCTGGTTTCCCTCAGAACTGTCATCTGCTTGAGAACGATCTGCAGAGCCAGCTTTGCTGCCATCAGCCTTCTTTTTCCTTCCTTAAACAGAAAAGCAGCTTCAGGATCAAAGGCTACACTGTGCTCAGCACTAGACAGCACTTGCAGCCAGCACAGGCTGTATTTTAACCAGCACTAAGACAACATGGAGCACAGGTCCATAGATGAAGTGCTCCTTCAAAGTACAGTATCTGAAGTGATGGATCCTCCTCTTGTCTGCAGAACACAGTCAAAACTTTCCTTCTGCCTCAAACACACTCCTGCATGAGACCCAGACCCTGCACAATGGGTTTGGCACAGGAGGGAAAGGCATTCTGATCTGTGGCCTCCTCCAGTTGTTCTCATTGAATGGAATGTGAATTTTTGTTCACTTTGGCTTAAGGCAGACGTCTTCCCAGGAAATGCTAATCTAAACTAGAAATAAATCAAATCTAGAAACAGAACTAGAGACAGGAAGAACAAAGCAAATCTGCTTCAGCTTGAAAACTGAAAGGCAAGTTCTGTGTCTTCTCTGGAGAAGCTAGCAATGGGAAAGCATGAAGAAAAGATTTCCTTGTGCAGCAGAGCCATGACAAGGTTCCCACAACATTGGTTAGGTACAACCTAAAGCTCAGGGGTTTGCAAGGCAGCCCAAGCCAGATTCAGTACCAGATGATGCTACAAACCCATCAAAGACAGAACTTACTGCTGCAGAAAGTACTCTGGCAGGTGAAAGCAATCAATGAAAGCCCTGGATTTTCACTGCTAAATGCTATGCATCAGCTTTACCCAAGGAGACAGACCAGCCAACACCTGTTTGGGGTAGGATATTTTTCCATCTCCACTTCAGCTGCAACAGGAGTTGATGAGGTAAAATTTCAAGCTAGATAGACATTGCCAAGAATTTAGTGCTTTAGGCACACACAAGTGCAATGGCTGCAGTGCAATCTGCCAGTCAACCCCCATCACATCTGTTTGCTTAAACATCTTTAAATTTTCTTTACCACTCCTTTTTCTGCCTGGACCAGCAGCATTAATGGATGGTGTGGCCTCCGGGGCTTCAGAGTCAAAAGTAGCTGGTGGTGGGACATACCCAGGGGTTGCTGCAAGAGCCAAAATTTAGAAATTGGGTTAATTCAGCTCCTGAATGACAATATACAGGCCAGATACATATCTAAAGGAAGTACCAGATATTTCACTGTCCTGGTGAAAGTGTGGAGTCTGTGAGATAAGTGTAAGAGTTTGTGTGTCTGCTAACGAGCAGTGAGCTGGAATAGCAGTGAGTAGGGGAGCAGTGGAGCAGATTAGAGTGCCTGGGATCTGGGCAGGCTACTGGGAGATGGACAAGGTGTGTCAATAGTTGGGGGATCTGCAAAAGTTCATGTCCTTGTGACTCTAGAGTGTGTAATTTGTGTGCTCCTCACTGAGGAAGTGATTAAGAAGGATTTGGACAAACTGAGAATTATAACTGTCCATGCATGAACTTGCAGGCCACTGTAAAACTGCAGTGTGTGTTACCATGTGCTTCCTCCATTGATGTCGAAAACAATTTCTTTCACTTCACAGCTGGTACAGGCCCAAAACGTACAAATGTTTCACACTCACCTGCCAAGCATTTTCCCAGCACATTCTGCAGCTCTGTGATGTTCTGTAATCGAGTTAGAACTTTCCCCTTCATCTCAGCATCCTGTTGCTGGCAGAAGGCATTTACAACCTAGAGGTAAAAACCAAGCTCACTGAATTAGGGAGATTTGTTCCCACTTTGCTGCTTTTCCTTTTCTGAATAACATTCTCAAGTCCTGAATGAACACACAACACAGCACAAGTGGCCTGTGTGACCAGGTTCAGACTGCATGAACAAAGCTCTTCAGAAGCCCATAAGAACATGGATGTAATTGGTGCAATCTATAAAAATAAATAGGGCAACACCTATAGACAAAATATTAATTGAAAAAGAGGAATTAGCAGACAGCACATTGTCAGGTTCTGTGATACCTGTGGCTCTAAAGACCCCTGGCACTTCCCAGGTCTGCCAGGAAAGAGACAGTCCTGGGAGAAGAGGAGGACTGGGAATGTGGAATTGCACCAAATCTGCCCTTCTCATGTTATCGGAATAACCCCAGCAGGGAACAATCCCACTGACCACTGGTGTAGCAAATACATGGTCCAAATCTGCATGAAGGCACTGCATTTTACCCTTCTGTCAGCTCACAAAGGTACAGAACAAAGAGCACAGAGCATCCCCAAGAAAGGAAATTCTACAGCCTCTCTGCAAGTGGAGCACAACCTTTCTGTTAGGTAACAAAGACCACAGCAGAAGACCACAATATTCCCTCCCCTATGGCTTCCCCTCTCCTTGCTGACCAACCTCTACTCTCCTAGGCTTCCCTCACCCCTCCACTCCAGAACCTGCAGACAAGGCTCTACTCACTTCACGAAACCAGTTGAGAGCATAGAACAGGAGTGAGCACAGAAATTCACGTTCTTGCTTGGATAGAGAGTCCAGCTTCCCTTCAACCTCCAGGTCAGTCAGGTACAGGGGACAACCTGGCACAGAGCAAGAAAAGTGTAGGTTGGACTGTGTGCTACCCATGCTTTGGCCTTTGCATGGACCAAGTCTCTTATCAAAGCCTGTATCAATTCCAGTGGCTATTTGGAGTAAGGCCCATCAGCCACTCCATCCCCAGACAGAGAAACTGTCTCCCCTGCCTCCCTTCCACTTTGTGGGCACAGAGCATCTCAGCCTCCTTCACAAAATGCACAACTCTTCCTGCAGCTGGAGGAAATCTGTGCAGATGTGGCACAGGAACAAGGCAAGCAGCCAGGCTCCATAAAAAGTCCATTTCCCACACCTAGCAAGGCATCGATCTCCTCCAGGCTTCCACTGTTCTGCTCTGCAGTGTAGAGCCTCAGCAACCGGAAACAGGGGGACAGACACAGGGGTGACACTGCCCTGGGGGAAAGAAGAAATGGAGTGGGTCTTATGTTTTATATATCTCCACAATGCCCATCACCTTTCCATTATGTCCTGTGTCCTCCCCAGGCCACCTTGTCTATGCCTTCTATTTTGCTTCTTGCAAGTCCCAGCAACACAGAGCAGAAATGCACCATGTGGGTTAGAAAAAAACTCCCACAAACTAATAACTGGTGATTACAAGTTTTCTGGAAAAGCATATGAGGGAAGAAAGATGAGTGTAATGAACAAAAAAATGGGGTCAGATTTATTTCTGGTGGAAACCAAAGTTGAGTAATTCAGAAGGAACTGGAAGAAAGTGTGCACAACACAGTTATAAGCAGTGGAGAAACCTCCTTCAATGTTTTGCAGTGCCACTGCTCCAATTCTGAGTGATGAAAATTAACATTTTTCCATAGATGTATGCAAAGTAGCTGTATTTTCTCTAATTTTAAAATGATCATGTCTTTTTTAAAGCACAACTAAAGTCTCAACAAAATCTTATGACAATAAATTACAAACGATGTAAAGGTATAAATAAAATAAAAAAAAAAGAGAGACTTTTATAACCTTAACAATTCTATGACTCTTATGATTCTTTAAACTTTGATCCCATACTGTTTACTTAGACTTTTCTGTATCTTACATGCTTCCTGTTCCATTTGCCAAAGACAATGCCCTTATTTTTCAGTCAATTTTCATTTTTGGCAGCATGTTTGTGGATTTAGCACTGTCTACCAGCATGTCTCACCCAAAATCACCTAAACAGCCTAAGCCAGAACAGACTGCCAGCTCCCAACAAGATTATGCCTTTAAACCTGAGTATGTTTAACATCAAAAAAAGGAGAACACTGGAAACTGGTAAATTATCTGACCAGCTCCTTATCAGGCACCTGAAGAGCACAAATGAAAACATTTCCTTTATCTTTGCAGTGATCCCACAGATAAGTGTCAAAGTACCTTTTACTCGCTCCAGCAGTGACCCTGCCAAGCTCACTCTGTGACACCAAGGGCAAGAGGTTAATGGCAATTGCTCCCTGACTTTGATCTTCATCCAGATTGTACAAGGACTTCACTGGGAACAAGAAGGAACTGCAAGGAAAGACAGACAAGGTCTTGTTGGCAACCTCAGTTCTCAGTGACAGCAACACTACCAATGCTTTAGCTGTGATTAGCATACCCGTGCACTGTGGGGCTGAGATCCACCACGAAGTCACTGGGAAAGTCCTCCACCAAACTCTTCCCAAACTCGTCCTACAAAGAAAGGAAAAAGCAAAGGGGCTCAATGAAGAAAGCTCCAACAGCAGCAGTGGAAGATGCAGAGGATCAAGCAAAAGTATCCTGGAACAGTCATAGCCATGAAGCCCCACGGCCTGCAAGGAGAGCCAAGGGCTGCCTTTAGAGACAGAGCCAGGAAACATTGCTAAGTGTGCACAACCAATTTCTTCCCTGCTCTTTGGATGTGGGTTGACTACAAGTTCCAGAGTGATGCAGAGAGGCAGAGCAGCTGGCTCCAAGAGGAAAGCAGCCCACATGTAAAAGGAGTTCCCAGCAGGAAGAAAGAGCTGTCCAGTGGCCTTCACAAACCTCTTCCTATCACCATAAATACCATTTATTTATTTATTACCATAAATGACTGTGGGTCTTCCAAGATCTTAGGGATCAGATAGTCTTAATAGTCTGATCCAGAAACCAATTTCAATACTAAGTTGAAAGTTCTTTCAGATTCTATTTTTGTCTATGAATAGGAACAGCATGCTCTTAAATGTCACTTAATTTCCTTTAAAAGGCTTCCCTGTTGTCATGTAAAATTTCCAACAAAAGAAGTTGTTAAAGCACAATGAGGAATCTGCCATAATCAAAAAAAGCCAAGAGAGCTGAATGAGGATTTTGTATCTGACCAATCTCTCTCAGAACAAAACAAGTTTCCAGACTGGAGTGAAATCCTCAGATTGACTCTATCCTGCCAATGTTTGAAAAACATAATTTTTCTGAAGAATTCAGTTAAGTGATTAAGTTCAAACTGCTCTGCAACGTACCAGGAGCTGCAAGTCCAAATTGCCCTTCTGCTTCTCAATCAAACTGGCAAATTCATCATAGTACAGAGCCAAGACCTCTGGTGTTTGCTCACAGCAGAAGCCCACAAGGTCCAGCAGGGTAGACAGCTGAAAGGAGAGAAAACAGTGCAGAAATGGGTAAGGTAAATGATCCAACTCAAGCTTTTACCTTCAGTCCTTTTTACATTCATTTATTGTGAGGCATATTCAAAGCTTCATCTCTAGAGTAACAACCCATGGTGAATGTTCTTGAATAGACACAGCTTTAAGAAGGAACATGGGCCTTTAAGGGTCCTCTGCCATGAAATAACAGAAAAGAGTCTGCCTAGGATCACTCTTAAATAGTGCCAGCAGAGAAGGTTCTTCAACACAAACTAAGGAAAAAGGCTGCTAGACCAATCCTGTACAGCAGAAATACTTTCTCTGAATGGCCTGAAAGGCACAGCTACCAAAGTTGAGAGGATGGCCATGGACACCTTTGGCTCACTGAAGCAGATTGTCCTGCTTCTTTCCTTTGTATTTGAAATAACAGCTGGAGAGAAGATTTTCACTGAATGGCTGCAGTGCTGCTTGTTCTGGTGTAGCAGAGGCAACACCAGCAGGTGCCTTTGTTTCTCCAAAACCATTTTTAACAAACTCTTGGCTCTGCAGTCAATGTACAAGAATCCCAGGCTCAGGAAAGTTAACTTCCAGACCCACACAGTACTTCAGTTAAGGCTGCATTTGCAGTCACCCCTCCTTGCTGACCATATCCTCCTCCCTGTCTCCCACGCTGCCCCATTCCTGGCACTCACCTGCCCATCACGCTCGCTGTTCAGCTCTGGTCTCTCCAGTGAAGCACCATCTCCTTCACTCCTGGAAGCAATTGATAACCTTGCTGTTGTGGCACAAGACTCAGGAGATGGCAAAACCCATCACACAGACAAGGTTCTCTCTCCAGAAACTGGAGAATTACACATGAAAAAGATTTCTTTAGAACACATTAGGAAAAGACCTGGTGCTGTTTGGGACTTCTCTTTTAGATTTCCCTGGATTCGAACACAGAGCACCTCAGGTTATTCAGCCTAGAGTCAGAAGATGATCTGTAGTCAGTCCACCACTGTTCCATTTTTTTCCAAGCAATAGGTCCTGCTGGTGCTGGTCAAGGCATCCACAAATAGGCATTAACAAGGAATTTGGGATGCCTTTGAGACCAGCAGCAGGTGAGCAGCACTGCACAGGCTGAAACACCAAACACCACAGTATGCAGAAGAGAGTTTTAAGTTCCTGGATTTGCCCAAGATGTGCATGAACTCAAAGGCAATGCCCTCCTGCCTTTGTTCCACTCCAGGCCTGAAATGAAAGCCATGTTAAATTCATCTTTGCTACATTTTCTCTCACCTTTTTAATGCCACGCTGCCTATCATGGAAACAGCACCAATAATCCCCATTTGTTTGTGGTTGGGAACTGTGCTGGAGAGCCATTTCCTGATCACCATGTGCATATCATCCTGAAAAGAGACACAGACCATGTCACCACAGAGGTACTTGTGTGCATCACTCACAGTTCTGTTGGCATCTTCACTTAATGTCATCTCCAAGGGCTGGATGGTTTATTGGGATTACAGCTTTGCTGTATGAAAATTCTGAAATGAGTTTGAGTCTCTGTGGACTCTGACATTTCCTTTATTATGAAAATACTGGTCACAGCTCCAAGTAAGGCTGTAAACAGCATTACAAGTGATTTGGTTTGACTTCGCTGTAACTACTACACAGAACATGTAGTTGGTCCAGGTTTCACCTATAATTAATAGAAGAGTATGTTAAAAAAATAGCAGATAGTCTTGGCGCCTGTCACACCCTAACAGCAGCTGCAGAGATGCACTTCAGAACAGTCAGCTTCAGGAGGCTGAGGGATGGAGCAGTTTGTGGTGAAGGTCCAAAGACAAACTGTGCACTGCAAGGACAAATGCCTAATCCACCTGCAGAGATCCTCGTGTCTAAGAGGCATCAGTTTAGAAGTGCACTTAGAGAAGGCAAAGAGGAATCAGTATCCTGGCTCTCAGGACACTGATTTCTTTGGTGACCAACCCCTAAAGTCTTTGGTATCACTGATGATATTGTCAAATTGCCAACCTTGGATCTCCACAGTTACTAACTCTCAGCTCAAAATAAATTCTAGACACTCCTCCCCTTCTTTTCACAACTTCTGAGGGTGACAGGCAGAACATCCTGATGGCAAGTCCTCCTGGGCTGCACAGTCACACTGTGTGTTGCCAAGGCAATTTTCACAAATCACACATAAGAAAGACTTGGGGTGGGAGGTGGGGAAATCACTGAGGCAAGTAGTTCAGAAAGGAGCTAAACCTGCCATACAACTGGGAATTTTGGCAGTGAAGAGCTCCAATTCAACAGGGTGAGTGGGAAGGCTCGAAATGACTATAGAAATGCTGCTTTACATGCCACAGACCAATCAGAAGGAGAGGAAGAGCAGTTCTCCTTTATAGTCTCAAGCTACCATGTTCAAACATACCCACAATTACAAACTACACAGGGACTCAAAGGAAGACAAAAAGTCCTAATTTCTAAGAGCTGAACTCTATGAATGGGAAG
The DNA here is from genome assembly GCA_013397055.1 of Pachycephala philippinensis. Classification (NCBI taxonomy): domain Eukaryota; kingdom Metazoa; phylum Chordata; class Aves; order Passeriformes; genus Pachycephala; species Pachycephala philippinensis. Next base: position 156,836 of record VWZT01005160.1, on the reverse strand, counting down.
ATTTTCAACCCAGACATCTCTGTTGCGAAAGAAATATCTTTGAATTATTTCTTTATCTGCTATGCTCAAGGATTCAGAAATCCAGACAAAGGTATCCAAAACCACCACTGTTATGGTGCAACTGAGTCACACAAGGTATCCTGTGCAAGATGAAGGTGGGTTTAGACAGACCAGGTTTGACAGCTTCTCATGTTTAAACCAGAGGCACGAGAGGTGTGAAGTTCACCAATTCACAGCAGAGTCCTCTTTACTGTGAAGTTCAGTTCTTCTAACAAGAGTCTCTGTTGTCTCTGGTGTACAAAATTTAAGTGCCTGAATCAATACAAACATCTCAGAGAAGACACTGAACTGTGCTTTCTGAAGACTTCTAAGTGATGGAGAAACAGAGCTGCTCAAGGAGGCTGCTGAATTTACACTTTTTCAAGCCTTCGAGGCTCAGCTAGACAAAGCAACAATCAACATGACACCATGCTGGTGACAGTCCCACTTTGACTGGGAGGTTAGACTAGGGACTACCATCAGCACCCTTCCAACACTTCTAACAACTCTACCTTTCTCAGATGTGCAAGAGAAGGGGACCTTCCTGGGAAAGATGACAGGCACACAGTCACCGTGATAAGCCCTTAATATCAGGGTGGAAATAAGCTGATTTGCAGCCACTTGGGGAGAAGAGAATTTAAAGCTGAAGGACATCCTGACACCAATCACTGTTCATAGATGAGGCCAGTATTTAGTTAACCTAGCAAAAGAACCAAGGCACAGCCTGAACAACTTTCTGTTGTGTCTCTGCTTACCTGAATGTAGCTCCCTTCTTGCTTCTGGCTGAATGCTAAAGTGCTGAGGATGTAGAAAAGCTTCCGGATCTGGCACGGATTCAGTTTCTGTGTAGAGTCTAAAATGGTCTGTCAGAAAAGCCACAAACTAGCTCAGATGTATCAAGAATCCCTTTCCACATTCTCAAAAATACATTCATTGCCAAGCTCGTGGGAGATAATTAACTTTACCTTTTTTGTACACACATGAAAAAGCTACACTCAAATTAAACAAACATAAATGCCAAACTATTGCTCTGGCCTTAATTATGGCAGTTCATTTTATCAGAGGCTGAATGGGAAGAACAATTTGGCTACCCATAAGCATTTTGGGAGTGCTCAGGACAAGTGACAGCTGTCTATTTTCTATCACAGGTTTGGTCACAGGATTCGAAGTAGTTGACAAGCACGAAATTAAGCAAGAAATTTTCATTTAACAATCAACCAACTAAACAGCAAAAAGTATACAGTTTTCCCATAGTGTATAATTAAATCACAGGGAGCACCAAAATATCAGAGAGGTGTGGGAATACCCACACCCACCCTCTTCAAGGGCTCGTAAATACAAGCTGTCCTTAAGCTACAAACCACCACAGATGGGGGGATGTTCAAGGAAAGTACTGTTACATGCTTGCCTTGCTGTTTAGCTCTTTCCTCAACCTCCACTTTTATTACTTTTGGAAATAGGCAACTGGGCACATAGCTTATCATTCTTAGAACTCAGTCTATTTCTTTTCTCCACACTGAGTATTTTCTTCTTTTAAATTTTAGGATATATCTTCTTCCATCTTTGCAAGTAATTTTGTCTTAGGATTCAAATAGTGGCTAAAGTATTATCACTCTTTCAATAGACAGAATGGGCAGTCCACAAAGGGGGCAGGTTTTTGCCAAGTTTTTGAAATAGCTGATATAAATAGACAGCATTTTCCTTCCATTGTAGGCACCACTCCACACCTGCAATTTAAGCACTGTCCAGCTAAAAGGTATTGTCTATCTTAATTTCCCCTGTCAAAAAATCATGCAGTCCTATCTTACAGCTCACACTTAGATAGCAGATACCTTTCACTTCTGACCACTGCATTTCTCCAGGCAGAAAAGCTTTACAGGTACAAGCTTTTCCAATACCTCTGTTTTGGAGAAGTACTGGTGTATTCTGGATCTGAGGCAAAGTGGTGTAAGGGACCCAAAATCCAGTATAAACCCAGAAATGCAGGTACCTTCACAAAGGTGGCATAGCGCATCAGCAGGGATGTGTGCAGCACCACCAGGTCCGTGAGCACATCCAGAGAAATGTCCAGTTCTGTCTCACTGCCACTGCACACGTGAGTCACCAAAGCACTCACAACCTCCTAAGGAAAAAGCCTCCAAAGGAACCACAGTGAAATATCAACAGAAAAACGTCTTGCCTTGCTCTGCTCATATGAACTAAGCTGATCAAGTACAGATAATCACAGCAGTCTCTGTCCTTGAGTCACTACAAGTCTTGCTGTGATTGCTCCCCACCTTCTTCTTGGCCTACTCTTTGGCACAGACCTCTCTCCAAAGGCTTCCAACTGCCTGAAACCCTGTCCCCTAAAGGATCACGACATCCACTCTAGAACAAAGTGCAAACCCAAATGAAACAGCTGCCATCCATCACACTGTACCTGCTGGCAGTAGGAGTCAAAGGCTGCAAAAGCCTGTTTGTACATGCAGCTGCCAAAGGAGACCACAGCTGGGTGTGCTGAGTGCAGAAACATCTGAGCAAGGGCTAGGATGGAAGGGAAGAAGTCTTTGATAACCTGAAATACAGACACCATGAAAGAGGAGATTATTGTTGCTTGTTTTCAACACATCCAATGCTGAGGAAAGCTCAACTCCAAAAAAACCACGTGACAGTTACAACAGAGGACACGTGCCTTGGGACACTGATGTGGACCAAAAATTAAAAAAGAGAAGTACATGTACATAACTGGAAAGGTATAAATAATGGAGCATAGGGCTAAATCATCATCTGACAAGATCTTTGAGAGATAAAAGAGAGAGTCCCAAAGCAGGATCAGCACTGACCGTTGAATGGTTTTGGAAGGCATTCTGCATCAGCTGTTCTGGCATGCAGCCCAATCGGATTTTGCTCCTCAAGACCTTCTCAGTTTGCTTCCTGTTCCTGGTGTTTGTAGAATGGATTAGCAGCAAAACTATCAGATCCAGAACCTTTTAGAGGAAATAACCACCACTTATTATGCTGAAATATTAAACAGTCCAGATAACTCCAAGTCAAAACTTGGAGTCTAAACTGAGAAGAAAAAAAGAGCTCAAAAAGTCCCAACAGTCGCAACTGCAGAAAAACCTTGTTGAGTCCAACAGGATGGAATTACAGCAGGATAACTCTGTCCCTTGACATTAGGAAGGGATGAACCAAGGGTTACAAAGAAAATGGATGGTTGTTATACTCAGAACAAGTTCGATACCAAGAGAACCACCCATGAAACATCACTGGCAGTTTCTGCTCCAACTGCAAAAATCTCTTAATCTACAACCACGAAGAAAGCCTTGAGAACACCAGCAGAAGAGGACACTCACAGAGCAGAAGTATTACCTTATGGTCAGACACAGACGTGCTGTTCTCGATAGCCTGAGAGAAAAAAAAGAAGCAAGCTGTTAAGCTACAGTACAATACTGTATTCCAAAACTGAATCAAAAAAGGTAGACACCAAAAGTCTGTGACACCCTGCTCACAGATTTCTCTCCCCTACAACAGGATACCTATCCAAGTCAGCAAACGGGATCTTGCCAACAACAGAGAATCCAGAAAGCATTCCAAAAAATAGCTAAAAATTGAGTTTGATCGAGGACACTCTTAAATAACATCAGGATTGAGAAAGGAACTGAGGTGCTGAGTAATGAAAGACTGAGAACAAGAAACAGTCTCATGGTTTACACTGAAATGTAATTTAAAATTAAATTTGGCACAATACCAGCCAATATTGATTTCCAGCAGGACATTTTCAAGCACCTTAAGGCTCCACACAGCTCAGTCTCAATACATAGGTAATACATTTTTCCTCTCTTGCAGAGTGAAATCTGTATCAGTAAAATGAAGGGCTAACATTTGTCTTTTAATATCACATTTGATTACAAGAAAGGCTCAGGCTCATCAGGGAGCCCAAATAAATAAGGAAACAAGGACTGAAGCATGTATCTTACCTTAATCCATGCTTCAGAGACATCTTTCTGAAATCTCACAGCTAACTTGATCACATCAAAAAGTAGCTTCACACAATTCTGGCTGGTGGTTACTTGGCTCAGGGAAGAACTGTAAATTATCAGAAAGGAGGAGATTCAGTCCCTGCAAATACTGTCACAGAAGGAACAAGGCAGTTACTTAAAGCAGCCATTATCCAGAGGGAATGCTCTGGCAAGGATAGGGGGTTTTACAAGAGGGTGGAAACAGAGGTTGCAGAATCAATGGAAAACACACTGGAGGGAACTTAAAACAGATGAACGGGTAGCAACATTATTATAAATGAAGTTGCTTATCCCTGTGCAGACATGGATGCAGATGGCTCAAAAGGAACTACATCCACAGCAGGGGAAGCTGGCTGGGCAAGGGCTGACAAATGTATTGTATTACTACCAAGCAGGAAGGAATGAAGGTGTCTGTGCCTTTCCACAGGATAAATTAGGCTCATGTACGTAGCCAATTGTGCCAGAGAGACCAGAAGAGGAAGAGTTTAAGTTCTCTTGTCTCATCCTACCCTTGGAGAATCAGATAAACCTGTTTAAGTACCTGGCCTGGACTTGGCTTTTAATCTTCTTCTGGGAACTGTGCATCTGCAGGGGCAGAACACACGATGACAGATCCAAGTTCTTACGAAGATCAGAAATCATCTGTGAAGCACAAATCCATGCATAAATCACTGTGACAAATGAGGGAAGAACAGAAAAAGCTGGGGAAAAGAAAACTATTTCCCATAATAACCCTAAAATTACAAACCAAAAATCTCATATATTTGTAAGATTCATAAGTACTTAACCATGTCCAAATCTAATTTTTTTCAAACTTAGAAAATGAACCAGTAAAACTTGTCTCTTCATATCATGTCATGATGTTGCAGATGCATACAGAAAGCAAAATTTTTTTAAAAGCTACTCTGTGAAATTCCCACCTGTATCTGCTTTACGTTGCTGTGAACTGTTTTTATTCTGTTTAGCAGCTGAGCAAGATAGATGGCAGCCTCAGGAATTCTGGAACATGCAAGTTTACCAGTCAGACTGCTGTTGAACTGCAGTGTACCAGCACAGACTGGCTTCCATGTCCCAGGCACACTTTTTTTACAAGGGTCTCCTTGAAAGGTTTGGGCAGATCAAAAACCTCATCTGTTTAGGATCAGGCTTCCTTAACATACAAAAAAAAAGCGTGTTTGATAGTTCATCAAGGCTGGCTTTGATCCCTGGCAATATTAAAATTTTACCTGAAAACATTAAAAACATACAGCTCCGTGTGTGAAGCAACTTCCCTCTGTTAAAACACACACTGGTGGGGAAAATACACACTTCATTGTGAAAAGGATACTGTACCTCTACTGCATCTGCTGCCTTGACATTTTGAAGGATGAATTTCACTACTACAGGCAAATCTTCCAGTTTTACAGAAGGCACAATGGTCATGGCAGACTGTCGCACCTGAGGAGAGAGCAACACTCCATCAGCTGGAAGACAGCACTTCACAGAAACACAGTTATGTTAGTGGGAAGGAATCCTTGCAGATTTAGAGTCCAGCCTTCTGCTCAGAGCAGGAATATTGTCAGTACTAGATCAGATTCACCTTGGCTTTGCTGACTCTTAAAGATATCCAAGGATGGAGGAAATCTCCAATCCCTGCCACCTCTTTGATAATTTATGTCAATGCTGCAGACCCTAACTTGTTTTTCCAAATGTCCAACCAAAACCTCCTATTGTGGCCACTGCCCCTTACCACTCCTCAACAAGAAGAGCTTGGCTCCATCATTTCTTTAGCTGGCTTTCAAAAGGGAAAAGCATGGAGGATGTGCAGCCTGCTATGCAGCACCAGTCTTTTGCAACTACGTAAAACACTATTTAATGCACTCAAATGAACCGATTTTATTTTATTCATAAGAAGCCCTACTCCAAAAAGTGCAGCAATGCAGCCAAGGCACAAGGCACATCATCATCTCTTCTCCTTTATCAGCATTCTGCAGAGAAAATCTGTTTAATTATTTAATCACCAATCTGCCTTTCCTTGAAATATAACAATCTAGTCTGGTCACTGTACTTCAGAAAGATGAAATATTGACAACAAGCAGGTTTAAGACAGGCAGTAAAAATTTACTGCAGCAGGACAAAGTGCTTCTGCATTAGCTAAAACAGCTGTGATTGAAATTTCTGTCTGTTACAGTATGTATTCAGAAAACTCTCTGCTCTTCACTGAACCCCTCATATATGTTTCAAAAACCAGCTTTAGCTTCTGACCTCTTTCCAGCTTCAGGAGCTCAGGACTTTTGAAGGCCTAGAGGAGTCACATTTAGCAAAATACTCGGAATGAAGAAACAGTTCCAGCTCTCATGTTGAGAGCAGGAGCTGGGGTCTGCTGAAGTGCTCAGTAAAAGCTCTCACCTCAGCCACAAGCTCTGCATCAAGATCCAGACGAGAAAGGGCATCCAGGATTGGCACTGTCAGCCGTCTGCCCTGCTTTAGCAAGCAGCTGATACAGAGGGAAAAGAAAACAAATGGTCCTCTTAACAAAACCAAGAATGTATCTTTAGCGTATTGTATGATCCCAGTAGTTTTTGTGGTCACTGCAAAAAAATATCTCAAACTGACAACAACATTATGGAAAACATGTTCCCTAAATTATTACTCCTCAGGTAAGAGCTGCACCTGTCTTTAACAGCCTCACGGACTTTACCAAAACTCATGTAATCATTCTTTAATAAAAACCATGTTGATTCTTACCACAGCAGAATCCAAGACAAATCAGAAGTTGGCAATAGTAATATCCAAGTGACTGATCATAGACTATCCAGCAGAAGTAGTGAGTACTTAACTGGATTCTACATGTGCTGTATGCAGGTAGTCAAGAGTTTAATAATTATTTAGATAAAAGCAGTGTTGGAGCATTGTCTAAATGCAATGTATTTTGCTGGATTGCCTGTGCTCTCTTTAAGAGCATCACAGCACAAATGGAATGTCCTAAGCCAGTGGTAGGTGTCCCCAAATGTTGCAGTTAGCAGGAACACACTGCTGTCCTCATACTTCAGTCAGCCCCAGAGCAACCTGCACTAATGCACCTTGTCCTTTTCTGCTAAGTGCAAGGGGGAAAAAACAAAACCAAACAAACCTTCCCAACCAAATCATCTGTACCTGAGCTCTCTGGCAACCTCACTTTGCTGGGAATCCTCCAGGATCTCAGGTAAACTGGTGATAATATCGTGCTGGATTGGTACTGGAGAGACACTAACCATCTGCATTAACTTCTTGACCAGATCCTGCAGACAAGAGGAACACGGGTGAAATCCACAGATCTCACCATCAGCACAACAACAACATTAGGCATCTAAGGTCCCTCAGTACATCATCTGCCTGGATTTGTGCCAACTGTCCCTAACTCATCGTCCTGCTGAAGTCATGAAGCACAGCATAGATTTTTGTGGAACAATGGTATTTTACAGGTAGGATATAACGATCTTGGTGAGTAGAGGAAACTGGGAAACACAACCAGCTTCCCAGTGTTTAGTACTCCAGTAGAGAGTAACCCACAGAGACTGACTGACTTAGGGAAAGAAGGAAAAGAATCACCAGAGCCGGAACAGAGAATTCATCCCCACACGCTTGCAAGTACCCAGTACCTTGCTAAAATTAAACAAGAGGGGATTGTAACTTCCTGCCAGCAACAGCCTTAAAATGGGGTCACCCATGTGAATACACATGCACAGATATAAATTATGTAAAAGTTGACTTCCTAGAGCAAGGAAAGAAGAAAAATAGTAAAAGAAGTTCAGAAGACACTCAAGGCAATCATAACAAAACAGGAAAAAATTAAATCTCTCCTTCAGCATGTGAATACAAAAACAACATCAGTTCTCATCAGCACAATAATTCATCTAACCCCACCTGAGAGGCATTCCAGGAGTTGTTTGGAAAAAGCATCCACGTGATTGCACCTCTGGTACCCACCTGGCTGTCAAGGAGCCTGTCAAGCCACTTAAACTGATTGACAATGAGCCGGGGGAAATTTGTTCCAAAGGTGCCCACGCTGAAACAGCAGGAAAGGACACCCGGGTTAGACCTACAGACTCAAAAGCTTTGCTGCTGGTCAGCAAGACCAACTAACCCCATTCTTAACTGGGGTTAAGAAAGAACGTAACTCTTCCAGTTTAATAGGAGACAAGTGTAACAACAACCACTTTTCAGAATTCCCAAAGGATTCACAGCACAATTAACAGCTTAACACTTTTACATCCAAGATTCTTTAGAATTCTTGAGTGAAAACAGTTCAGACCTTGTGACTGTCTATGTTAAACCCTCCTCAAACAAGAATTCAGTCTGAGACAATTTCCTGAACGACACCCCTGTGCAGCACTTGTATCCTGAACTCCAGCACTGGAACAAAAACTGCAGCAGGAACAGCCTCAGCTTCTTTCTGTCCCTTGGCCTGCCCCACTAACTCTGTAGTGAGCATCCAGGGCACAGGAAGAAGAGAGGAAGTGGTTACACCTCAAGATCTCTCACTCCACTGTGGTGTTCTATGCTCAAAATCCAAGAGATGCTCTTTCAATTTCCCTTTTGAACACAACTGGCAATTTTAAAAGATCTGTTTGCATCTCACAGCCTCCTAAAACTCTGCCAATAGCCACTTCCATCTATTTTTTAAATTATGAGACACCCTGTAGTCCCCCTGCTGAAATAATTCCTAAGCTTGTGCCAGTAGCTGCAAAAAGCACAATCAATCAATGCACAATTGTCTGCATTTCACCTTCTAGAAATTTGTCTTCTGCTTTATGCACCCACAGATTTAAGGTCATGGTGCCTCACAGATTATTTTACACAGGTATGAAGAAAAAAACCCCATGTCAGTGCAAATTGCCATTCAGGTAAATTTGAAGTAACAGTTAAAGTCAAACACCTGGTGATTGTCCAAAAGAAATTTCATTTCAAGGCAGAGAGAAGCCAGTTTATACTCACATGTCAAAAAAGAATTCAGGGATCTTTTCCAACAACAGTGTTATGACAGCAGGCTGAAAGAAAGGCAAAAAGTCAGTGTTAGGGTGATTTACTGGTTGTGCTGTGGTATTGCCACCAAATTCACAGAAGATGAAATATACACAGAAAATAAAATACTTGAAAGACTCAATAAAAGTATTTCCTGCATAAGAAATCTCTTGTCTAATGCCAGAAAGGAGGCACACAGCCTAAGAAGTGAAAACCACTTTTCAGAGGGTGGTATGAGCTACCCACATAACAGAATCAGAGCATATGGGCAGGATGTATAATTCCTCTGGGCCAAAGAACCTCTCTTTCTCAGACCCAGCTGAGTTGCTTTTCACCACACAGAAAAGTAAGCATCAACTTTAGATAAATTTAAAAACAGTGCCCAGTTCTAGCACTTAAAAAACCACACATTCTCCACAGTGGAAGTGGTTATATCTCATCAGAATTTCCCATGGTTGACCTGAGCCATCATCTCTCATTCTGCCCCTGTTCAGCTCTGAGAAGAGTCTGGCTCTGTGTTCCCTATACCTTGCAACCCAGTATTTGAAGACCAGGAAACTTCCCTTAATCTTCTCTTAAGACTGAACAAACCCAGTTCCTGCTGTCTCTGCTTGTCTGCCACGTGTCTCAGGCCCTAAGCATCTTTGTGTCCCTACAGAAACAACAAACTGGACACTATTCCAGACGCAGCCTCACCTGCCTCAAAACCAGTTCTATTAATCCTTTACTTACGTAAGCAAAATGTTCCCTACAATCGAAACCATTGTAAAGAGCAAGCTAAGGTGCCCATACCTGTAAGATCTTAATCCCAAGAAGCAGTTTAATGAGGCTTTCACAATACGAGTGCACCAGATTCCTGCAAGATGAAAGATTCCGCCACAGTTGTGTCAAAAACACGTTGGGAGAACAGGCTGTAGCTCTTTTCACGACTGTTTTTTTTTTAAAAAATACATACAGTGACTTAAGGTAACACATGGTAATCACAGACACACACAAAAAGGTTTAAAACTGCACTTTAGCTCTGAACCAGCTCACTCGCTACAAGACCAGAAATGTGGAAGTCTGTGGTTAAGCTCTATCTCGTGGAAAAAAAAAAATCTCAAAAAGGAATTGACCTTCACCAGCCCTGTCAAATTTTTTTCACAGTATTTGGTTCTTCCCATAAAATGCCACAGAGTCCAATGTGTGCCATGGGCAGACAGTAAATTCTGTGACTTAACACTCTAAACTCACTGCCATTAAACAGCAATGTACTACACCAGCCACCTTGCTTTGGTGTGCATCAGCTGGAGCCTTTCCCTCCACTCTGGTCAATGCCACAGGACAAAACTAGAGACTGGCTCTGACTGAAGGGGAAGGCAAAATACACTTTCTCTACCTTGACCCCTCAGTCCGTACAGGAGTGCACGGCAAGAGGCAGTTCTTGAACTGGTTCCTGTCCTTGATGTGAGACTCCAGGCCGCTAATGAACTGCTTCACAACCTGCAAAGCAGAGAGAAGTTACCCACCCTGAAGGGGCACCCCGGTCAACTGCTGTCCTTTAGGATGCATTTTGCAAGCAGATGATGAGAACCTGGAAGAGCTAACCAGGGAACTGCAGACGGAACTGTGATGGAAGGAAAGCTGGATAATGAAAGAATGCTAGTCTAGACCACTTCCAGAAGGAAACACTGATTGTTCTGCAAAGTAACTCTAAAGCAAGTGTCTCACATTTTACTTTGATTTTAAAAGGCTTTGCCTTTCTTCCTCTTCAGCTGAGCCAGCAATCTTTAATGTGACAAGAGCTGCACCCAAAAAACATTTGCAGTCAAATCACTGGCCTCAGGACTTTCACCATGGACTTGCTGACTGGAGAGGAGCACCACATCTTAGCAGTTTTAATGCTGCCAGCTCCACCCAAACACAAAACCAAACCCAGCTTCCACCAGAAGTGATTTGTCTCCTGTAAGAGTCTTTGCCTATTAAATAATATTGCCAATGAAAATTACTTTGACAGGCCACAGTCAGAAGGACAGTGGGACTAAAAGGCTAGAACAGCAACACTGAGAGAACTGGAAAATGTGGACCACAGAAATCCAAGATGAGGTGCTGTGTTGCACACTTTTGTATGGGACTAGCAGGGACAGGCAGCTGCATTTGCATCTTTTGCTACTCAGCAAACAGCTTTAAAGGTGGCTCCTGCCAAAGTTACTTACAGCTGGGTAAGTAGGGTGCTTCTCCAGGGCCAGGCGGAGCTTCTTCTGGAAGGCCATTTGATCAACAGCTAAGGAGAAAGTTTAGAGAGGAAATAAAGAACCAGACACAGTCTGTCCATACAACATCACAACAGCTACACCAAGTACAAGCTCTCAAGTCCATCCCCCAACATTTCTGCATTTGCTCTGCTGAGAAGTCCAGTTGGCAAAAGCCTGAGAGGAATCAACCCTTGTGCTTTCTCTAGTCAGGGCTGAGAATAGCATTGGAGAGGCTAAATACAGGAGTTCCTTTCAGCCTTGTCTGAGCTGAAAGGCAACAATGCCATGTTTGTTTCCCCATTTCAGAGTTCCTGCCTCTGCAATTCAATACTGTAATCACAGATGTAGTCCAATATTTTTCTATATACCTCCAATAATCTTTCAGAAGTCTTTAGACTTAGCATGTCTACACCCAAAGAGCTGGTATAATGAGTTTAGGTGATGCACTGAATTCAGCAGGAACAAGGGGTATATAACAAATAAGAGGCCAGATGAAGGTTTGCTTGAATTTTGGAACAAGCTGGCTCAAGCACTTTTGTCCTGCAAGTAAAACACATCTTTACTTTGTACCAGCCCTCCTTGCAGGTTTTGATCTAAAAGCAGAAAGAGCAAGTGCTAAACTCGTACCTATTTCATTCTGTCCCTCCCCAGCTTTCAGCACAATTCCTGATGTCCTAAGGAGCTCTTCAAAGACTCCCTCATTCTCCAATCCACAGAAGGCAGAGGCATTTTCCTTATCAGAAATCCGTGACTTCTTAGTTTCTGAGAAAACAAGACATGCTACATCAAATATATAAAAAATCAACAGTGTCATTAACAATCAGCATTATCAAAACTGCCTGGGAGCTGTTGCCTCTATCAATGGGTCTCCACCCCAGTAAGATCATACCCAAGCACTTACTTGGCAAGTCTGTCTTGCAGCTCTCTTCAGAATCATCAACTTTCGACAATTTCCTTTTTGAAACCATGGTAACAAAATGTTTGTTGTTGCCTAAAAAAATGCAGGGAAAAAAGACAAGTGTTTAATTCATCTCTTTTTTAAGCAGATCTAGGATGTATTAGTGAATAACAAAAGGGAATGCAACAGAAATTGAGAGTGCTCAAAGAAAGATTGCCTGGGTAACCAATATCACACCACATTTTTCTGCTGTGCAGGTTGGAATCTTAGAGCTTGTCATATTTAAATAGCACAATACAGCATTTTTTCTAAAATTCAGTTCCTCATAAAACAAGGCTTGGCCTTTCATTCAGACACCAGGCAAATCAAAGTGAGCAACTATGAGGACTCAGATTGCATCCACTGAGCTAAACTCAAGGCCCTCTCCACACGCCTGGACAAAGCAACAAAGGATTCACAGAAGAGTGTTCATGAGCCCATCCACATTGACTGACCCTGTTCATGTCCCTAACCAGGTATCATGGCCAATGAGCTCTGTCAGCACAAACCTCCATCGAGCCCATTCTCTTTTGGGGGGTGGCAACGACTAAAAAAGAAAAAAAAAAAACTTGACTCACCTTTAAAACTTAAAGGTTATTAAATAAACATGTGTGCGCATCTCACACTAAATTTCAACTGCTTGGCAGCAGCTAGTAAAATGAGTTACTTAAAATATCAGCACGGAAGTGGAACAGTTAAAAAACAAAAGTGCAATGAGCCTTTCACAGCTGTTTTAGGTGTCTAAATATCTGAAAGGCAGGTGCCAAGAGGATGGTGCCGGACTCTCTTCAGTGGTGCCCAGTGACGGGATAAGCAGCAATGGCCAAAAATAAGCACAAGAAGTTTCACCTCAACACGAGAATAAACTTTAGTTTGTGGATGGCAGAGCACTGGAACAGCTGCCCAGGGAAGGCGTGGAGTCTCCCTCTCTGCAGACATTCCAAACCCACCTGGACCCGTTCGTGTGTCCCCTGCTCTGGGTGACCCTGCCTTGGCAGCGGGGTTGGACTGGGCGATCTCCAGAGCTCCCTTCCAACCCTAACAATGCCGTGATTCTGTTCTGCTCACAGCCTGACAGCCCAGCCAGGCGTGCTGTGCCGCCACCGGAGAGCCCCCTCTCCATCGCACCTACTGCCAAAGGCTGGGCCCTGCCTGAGGCGGCCATTTCACCTCTAATCAGCTCAGCTCAGGTGGGCTCAGGTGAGGTGCGCCGAGCCGAGCCGAGCCGAGCCGAGCCGAGCTCACCTCCCGTCCTCTCCCGTCCCCTCCGGGCAGGGCAAGGCAGGGCAGGACACCCCGCTGTCCCCTCACCGTCTCTCGCCCCGCTGTCCCCTCACGCCGCT
>VWZT01005160.1:103751-142905 GCA_013397055.1 Pachycephala philippinensis | reverse complement strand
CCCGGCCCGGCCCGCTAACGCCGCCTGTCTCTCTTCCAGCCAAGTCCTGATCCGGAGCAGAGTCCTTCGGGAAAATGGAAAATACATTCCAAAGCAGGTACGGAGCTGCGCGGTCGGGGCTGTACAAAGAGGATGAATGGGAAAGGAGCACAAAGCGCGGGGCGCTGTCCGGGCGGTGCCGCGGGAGGAGCAGCGCCCACAAGGGCCCGCGGGGTCGGGTGCTGCCGGGTCACCCCTGGGCCAGGACAGCGTGCAGGAGTGCAGGTTCTTAGGAATCTTGAACACAGGACCGCTGTATATGTCTTTTCCCTGACATTTGTGTTAGCTGTCACTGCTCGGTGTTTTAACTGCATGCTGACATGAGATGTGCCCCCAAACTGTCGTGTTTAATATCTGCCAGCAAGCACGCAGGGATGGAATACAAGCGTGGGATAACGAGGTGGTCATACAATGTCAGCTGAAATGTTTGCTAAACTAAAAACCCATCGCTCATGTTTGCTCTGTCGGTACCAAATGTGTATTTTGTGAAATCCAGAGGTCAGCTGGGAGAGTGAAAATGTTCCATGTATCAGTATTGGTGCTCAACCAGCACAAAGAATTTGCACAAAACACTAAAAGCTCTTTAATTAACATGGGTTTTTCTTCAGAGAACTCTTAATATTTGTTTTAAAATTTCAAAAAGCCAGAGATCTGGTACTCTGGATGCAGAGAAATGTGAGGAGCTTTGGAACACGTGGGCAATAAGGCATCTATCCAAGAAAGGAGTGTTGTGAAAGACCTCACAAGATGTCCAAATGTCTGAGTAAGAACTAATGCTTCTGTCCTTTTACTTCTTATGGTGTTGGCATTGTCTTTTTCTGTTTTCAGTCTTTTCTGTCCCGGAAATATTTTTTTAATAACCCCGAGGATGGATTTTTTAAGAAAACAAAAAGAAAGGTAGTGCCTCCTTCACCAATGACAGGTATGTTAAGGTACCCTAACTGCAGCCAGGTAGAAGAACCTGTCAGTGTCTGCTGAGGGTGGGAGGTGAATCAGCTTTGCAGGGAGCCCAGGCAGTGTGAGGGAGAGGGTGGGACTGTCCAGCTGGGTATTCGTGGGGGGGAGTGAGATCCCTCTCTTGGGTAACAACACATTAGGTCACTTCATGTTGCTTAACTTCAGCCTTGAGCTGCTTGCAGCATCTCAGGAGACCTGACCTCCTCAGGGTAGCCAGGAGTGGGAAGTCCTGCTCTCACTCATCTCCTTTTGCCAGTGTTTTGCTCCAGCTCCTGCAGGATCTCCTCTAAAGCGATTTAATTTAACTAATGTATACAGCAAAGTAGGAGTTTTGCCTAGGTCAGCTCACAGAGGGGTCAAGGAAGTTCAGAGATCTGGGGCAAGGGATGGGGTCAGACACAGCACAGAACACAACACCCCTGTGGCAGCAGCCACCACCACACTGGCTGCTCATCTCATTTTGCAAAGTATTGTCAGCAATGGAAAATTATAGATACTGGGATAGGACTGTTGTCTCATGCAGTTTCTTAATTAAATTAGCTGACATTTAATGACTTGTTTCTCTTTATTGTGATATGCTGCTACTTCATATCCCATCTATGATTTGCAGATCCTACCATGCTGACAGATATGATGAAAGGGAATGTAACCAATGTTCTGCCTATGATCCTCATTGGTGGTTGGATCAACATGACATTTTCAGGATTTGTCACAAGTAAGCGTCAGGAATAATAAGGGTTTGCCTTTGTTTCTGAAGATGACCTTGAGGGTCTGAGCTGCATCAGAGATTTGCTCCTCAACCTGAGAGCAGTCAGTTAGGAGCAGCATAAATTTGGCTTGTGGCACTGCTGCTCTTCACTCCATGGACTGCACAGATTTGGTTGTCCCATTGCAAAGGTGGGGGGAAATTGTTTTCAGAGTTTTGGCCATGGTCTCAAACAGAATAGCTCAGGAACAACTGTAGTGCCAAAACCAGTATTTTATTAAAACTGCCCAAACTTCAGGTTGATACAGTGGATTTTCCTCTGAACCTGTCCAGGGAGTTGGTTACTGTGTGGAGTGTACACATGAAAAATACTTACTTAAATTCATAGTTCTGGGAGTTTTTTTCTATACTGTTTATATGGTAACTGTTTCTTTCCCATTCACAGTCACTGAAGTAATACCTGTGAGGGTTTGGTCATCTAATTAAGTTTCAGAAAGCCTTTTCACATTAAAATGAATACAGAACTGCAGCTTTTTCAAAAATCTGAGTTAACTTTTTATTGTGCACGTTGCACTCAGACTACATTAGATGTAATAAAATAACTACCTGCTCACTTTGCCCTGTGCTTTGCAGTCGTGCAGTGTCACTTTGTGAAACTGGGCTCTTTTTTTTCTTTATCCTGCAGCAAAGGTCCCGTTTCCTCTGACGCTGCGCTTTAAGCCAATGTTGCAGCAGGGAATTGAGCTGCTCACTTTAGACGCCTCCTGGTAAGCCCCTGCCCTCAGCAAGGGGGTCCAATTCCCACTTGGAAAATGCTGAATGTGTTAATAACCCTTGGATGGTCTGTGTGTGCTGCTGGAATGAGGTCATGAGCCAGCTTTGAACTGACAACAGCCGTGCTTGTTCTGATTTGTCAGGGTGAGCTCTGCTTCCTGGTACTTCTTGAATGTGTTTGGACTCAGAAGCATTTATACCCTCATCCTGGGCCAAGATAATGGTAAGGCACTTGTCACTTCTGGGAACTGGCTTCTCCTTCCACGGGATGTCATCTGAGGGAGGCCAGGGAAAAGATTTCTAAGTTTCCAGCCAAAAAGCTCTTGAATGCCTCTCTTATTTCTGTGAGGTTACTTACTCTCCCTGGGCCAGGTTTGACATCACCTGCAGCAAGTACCCAAATCTCCTGCACCAGCCACTGGCTCATAAACTTCCATGGTTGTTAGCCCAGGCTTTCTTTCCCATCAAATCAGTGTGCAAAAGTTTTGTGCTCAGGCTTGTTTTATTTCTAGCAAGTATTGGTTTTAAGGAAAACTGCAAAGATTTCTTAATGTTAGATGTGGGGCAGGACAGATGTGCATTGGGAATGTAGAAAACTCTTTTCCTCAGTTTTTCTGCATATTTTATGTAAATCTGGCTCAGATGTAGCAGGTGGGAGCAAGATGTCTTGTGAGGACTCCTGGCACAGTAGTTTTGCATTCTGGGTGTTGCTGCAATGTTCTCATCTATAGATAAAAACCTTCCCAGTGGCACCGTGCTCCAGGGAATGCTGTTTAAAAACAGAAATCAACCTCTCATTTCTCATTTGTAGCTGCAGATCAGTCCAGGGTGATGCAAGAACAAATGACAGGGGCAGCAATGGCCATGCCAGCAGATACTAACAAAGCATTTAAGGTACAGTATTCCCACCTGCATTCCTGTTTGTGTGAGCTTGCAGGGTTATAGGCTGCATGTAACTCATCCTTTCCCTGTGTCGAGTAAGGGAATTGCTCTGGAGTCCTGTTCCTAAAATTACAGCTGACAGCTTATGAAGGCTGTGGGAGTTGCTCTGGGTCTGGCAGAGCCCGAATACTCTGAATTAAACCTGACAGATCAGTCATTGCTGGTACAAAAGCTGAATTTATGTCCCATCCTCTGCTTTTGCTGAGGAAGAGGGGGTTTTTTACCTTAAGATATAGTTCCAAAGCAGAAGCTGGCTCTCCAAAAGTTGTGTTAATAGTGCAGCTGAGCATGAGTCCCATAGGCACCTGATGGAACTTAGGTAAGAAAATCAAGTAAGCGAGTCAGTTCAGTGGAAAATCCGTCAGGATTTGACTGTCCTGAAGTTCTCCTAAAGCACTTTCCATGGGCACTTGCTTGTTAGGCTGCCTGTGCCTTTCACAGCCCAGGTTTATGCACAAAGGACAGACCTGGTTTCTGTTTTTATGTACTGCAGAAGAGGTTTAGCCACACAGAACCTGCTGCCTGGGAAGTTGGGATGGTTTGCTGCTGCAGTTTGTTTTCAGTAACCTTCCTAGTTAAAAAAATCCCACAGCACCCAGGCAGAGGCTCAGCCAGGGAAGAGGATGGCTGCAGTTGGCAGCAGTGCTGGAGCAGTGGGTGTTCTGTCACTGTCAGCACTGAGGTGCAATTCCAGCCAGTACTGGCTCTCCTCAGCACTTCTGCCATTCAGCCTTGCAGGGACCTAAACCCACTGATGCTCCAGCAGAAACAAAAGGGGAAAAGTCCATATTGCAGGAGTGTTCTGGCCAAGAAATACAAATCTCTTGCTGGGCACCATGTGACATGTTTTTTTGCAGGCTTTGTGCACAAGTCTGTGATCAGGGGCAAAATTTTTGGCCTCTTACCTGTTGTTACCAAGTAACTCTGAACTAAAGAATTAACTCACTGCAAAGCACTTGACCTACCAGAACAGAACTGGCTGTTATAGAAGCAATGGACTGTTCCAGCACGTTAGCTTGGCAGAAAGCAGATAATGTAGTTTTTCTAATCTCTGTGATACAATTTGTATTGACCAACTAACATCTAATTAAGCATAAATCACTGATTTCAGAAAGTTGACAGGATTGCCAGGTTTTTAATAGAACTTGGTGTTTGTAGCAGTTTTTAAAGCAAGCACTGCTTTGTGTAGTTCCTATCTAACTAATCCTATGTTGCTTTTCCTTCCCTACTTCTGTTCACTGCCAATGCAGACGGAATGGGAAGCCTTAGAATTGACAGATCATCAGTGGGCCTTAGAAGATGTAGAAGAAGAGCTCATGGCAAAAGACCTCCATTTTGAAGGCATGTTTAAGGAAGAACTTCAGACCTCCATCTTCTGAATCTGAGAGTATGCTTTTGTCTCTTCTTGTAAAAGTTATTTGAAAAGAAACCTGTTATCTAAAACTATATAATGTATTTTAGCAAGGCTGAGAATAAAAAAACCATCACATTCACAACTGCAATGCCCTCACTTTGATTTGAGCCCAAGGACACACACACACAATTTCCCCATAAATTTAATCCTTCCCAAACCCATTTGTAAGCACCTGAGTGCCCACACAGCCCCTCCCTGCCTGCCACATGCACAGCACGGTGTTGCCAAAGGGTGCCTGGCTGTCATTTACTGGGCCAGGTGGGGATAATAATGCTTTAAGCTGCCCACCTGACCATCTTCTTCCACTGTAGAGAACAAGGAGTAACTGTTCCTGGCTTGTCCTTCTGCAGAAGCTCCTCAGACCTCTTCCCCAGGGAGAACAGTCCCAACCTGGAAAAATGCTTCATAAAAAGAAGCTCTTCCATACTCTGTGGCTGTTTGGGTTTTTTTTTCCCATTCTTTATTCTGAGCACCTTTTTCTCAGGATGAAACTGCACATCCTCTTCAAAGCAGGAGGTGAGCCAGGACTGTGACACTGATTTTCTGTTCTCACCAAGTCATCTTCCCCGTGAACAGGGAAGCTGCCCCTTTGTTTTCCCTTCTTCCCACGATGGGTTTCACACCATGCTTTGGAGGTCAGCCCTTCACAGCAGAGCTCAGCAGCTGCTGTTCTACACTGAAGCTCATTAACCCTCAGGAGCTCCAGCTGAGATCAAACTCTTCTGCTCTTCCACTGTAATTGTGGCATGAATACTTCAAACCTTCTCAGGAGGGCTTCACAGCCCACCTTGGCCTCCAAGACTGGGACACTCCCACACACAAGCCCATTGCACTTGCTCAGCTTTTCCCAGCCTGCTCTCACAAATGTGTTCAGGTTGCCTTGAGGAGGAAATTACAGAGACTGCAGGACAACTACCTCAGTGGTACAGTCACAGGCAGCCCTGATACCCCTGGAGAAAATGGACAGGAGGAAGACAGGACCTCTCAGGGATCTGCAGAGGAAGAGGAAGGATGAGACCATAGCTGAGGCTGCCCAGTGCCACAAAAAAGCAAGGACAGCTTTGCTAGAGCACAGGTACCAGCAACCCAGCTCTGTGGGGAGAAAAGGCAACCCTGCAGCAAACTGAAGCCTCAGCTGTGCAGAGCTGTGCCCTCAACAGCTGAGTTTCTCCCAGATCCCCCCTGGCTCTGCAGCACTTGCCCTCCCCTAGCCCAAACTACTCACTCCTAGAGCACCACGCATCCCCACGACCAGCAGTCTTAGGCTACATAATGAAAGCTGAAAACACAACAGAACCCAGTTTCAGTCCAAACCACTCTTTAATTTTCCTCTTTGTACAACAGAGCCAGCCACTTACAAAGTGCTAGTCTAAAAAACAGTCTGTTATTACAGCACACACACACCAGCCAAAGCCCAGCAGCTCAGAGGCAGAGAAAGCAGAGCTGGGCCACTTGTCCTGCAGTACAACAGAGTCTGTTCAGCATCTGAGATTGAGCCCCACGGATGCATTTCTCAGTGTCAGCACAGGTAGGGAGGCGAGGAGGAGAACAAAGGCTATTTCAGATTGATTTCTCTTTTAAAAACGTCTTTTACTGTCCTCCCTTTCCTCTATTCCCCATTTTGGAATGCCCACATGACTTACTTTCAGGGTAAAACAAACAAAAAAAAAAAGCTGATTAATTTCAGTGCAGTGCTACAGCTTAAAAATTGCCTTTTGCATGCTCCCCTCAGTAATAAGGAAAAAAAATACAATATTAAGAGTTGCAAAAATAAAAATCAAAACAGCAGAAGCAACTAAGCAATTGTGATCTCAAAATTCAAATTTTAATGCTTTGAAAGCAAAATTCCACAAAGGAGAATCACAGCAGTAGCATGCTGGCTAGAGACAATGCCCCCTCCTCCTTTCCATCACTTTCCAGTGCCCTGGCAAAGGGCTGCCTGGTGCTGCCCTCCCAGGCTGCAGGGACAGGCACACTGCAATTT
Organism: Pachycephala philippinensis; assembly: GCA_013397055.1. Taxonomy (NCBI): domain Eukaryota; kingdom Metazoa; phylum Chordata; class Aves; order Passeriformes; genus Pachycephala; species Pachycephala philippinensis. Next base: position 136,089 of record VWZT01005160.1, on the reverse strand, counting down.
CCTCCAGGGCCTGTTGCCAAGAGCTGCAGAAAGGTGGGGCTGAGCTGGCAAGTTTGGAGTTAAATGGATGAGTGCTGCTGACCACCAGAAGAGAAGGTGATGGTCAGCACTGAAGCCACAGTGGCTGCAAGCACATATTCCAGGGGCAACAAAAAGCAGGTGATAGCCAGTCTCAGCCTTTCATTCTGCCAACACACTTGGATCCAAGAGGGAAAAACCCTCCTGTTTGGTTCACTACCTTGAGCTACATCCTTCCCTAAAAAATACAGGCTAAGGCTCTGGAATTTTTTCCCATTTTTCACATGGAAGACCAGTTCTCCACCGAGACTCACAGGAGGCTCTTTTCAAGAAGAAAGCTGGACTTGAGTCCTAAAAGCAACACAGGCAGCAAAAGAGCACAGAGGGAAGAGCATTTGCCAGTTGTGCCAAAAGGATGGAGCAGAACCATTGAACAGCAGAGGCAAACAGGACCTGGGACAGGACTATCACACCTGCAGCCCCACAGAGGGTAATCAGGTGAGGATATAAACGGCAGCACTCAAGGGTGGAGGAGGGCTGAAAGCGCAGTCCAAAAAACCCTAAGTTGCAAGAGAAAAGGCTGAAAGCTCACACAATCCATGGCATTGAGCTGTCACCCTTACAGGTGCCAGCTCTGGGGACACACTGCTGAGCTTGGCTGGAGACATAAATGAGCAAAAAAAGGATAAAAAAGCTGTCACTGCACAAACCATAGGAGAAATGCTGGCGGCAGAAAAGTGCTTACAGAGCAGCCTGGAAGCGAGGGGTGTAGGAGATGGAAAGGACAAGGAATCATCAGTGTTATGGATGTTGTTTTCTCTGCAGAAGAACAGGAGCCAGAGCAGCTGTGTCCTGCATCTCCATGGGGATCAGCCTGCACATATGCCACACCACAGGTAGGTATGATTCACTTCTGGCCAAGATTCCTGCATCACTGGATTCAGTGTTCACATGAAAAATGCTCAGTCAAAACTGCCCACGAGAGCCTCAAACGCATCAGTGAAAGGATGCAAGCAAGAGAAACGTTCGTTGCTTTGCCGGGGGACCAAGGTACAGGGGCAGAGACTGCAACAGACCAGATGTACAAAGATTTGAACTGAGCTCTGGAAAGGGTGCAGGAGGCCTCCCTGACACACGCAGGGCCCAAAAGCAACACCAGAGAGCTGGCAGGAAGCCCCAATGCCGATTCACAGAATCGTACCCACCATTCTCCTCCATGGGCCCCTGCAAGGCTCAGCTGCGCCTGGCCTCCAGCTCAGGCTGTCCTCTCCCAGCCTCAGCTACAACCCTCAGCCCAAGAACCACAGCCCCAACCCCTGCCTCTAGCCACACAGCTCAGCCAGATTTTAAAAAGAACTTTATTGAAGCTCCAATATATATTATTTTTGGCCTCTAAATACCCAAGTGTCAGCACCTATTCCTGGCTCTTCAGTGCTATTCTGCAACCCCCAGCACTGAATCTTTTCAGTGCTCGATTTTCTGCTTGACCCCTACAGAAGGAAGAAAATTTTTCAGGCGCCTCAGGCATTGCTTTACAAGAGCAACCACCACCATGGTGGCCGAGTGCTGGAGGTGGTGCTTAGTTGGTGTCCATGCCATCACACTCTTCTTGGGGAGCAGAGGGGGCAGAATGTTCCTCGCTGTTTCGGCGCTGGTAGAACAGCACATACGCGGCTTTTGTCTACCGGACAGAAAGAAAACCCAGCTGAAACCATCCACGCAGCTTGGCTGGAATGTCATGCCCAAAGCACGGAACCACACTTCCAGCATAGACCTGGAACAGCCTCAAGCCAAATACTCACCACTATTTGGTCTTCTGACGCCACCGAGACGCTGCTGTCGTCAAAGTAGTACCACTTGTCGTTCACCTTGTTCTTTGCGTAGGCAGTATCTGTCAGGGGAGAAACTGCAGCTCAGCATTCCGGGAAGGCCAGCAGGGAATGCACATCTGGGGCACTCAGGACTCCAACCACGTGTGCATGGGAGGCCAGGAGCCAGCTTCAGCATTACCTCCCCCAAGCCTAGTTAACCAGCATAAACATCTGCAACATGCCAGCTGGCCCAGCTAGTCTAGGACCAGGTTCCACATACCAGGCTTATCCCTGACAGCTGAGATACATGGAAAAGAAACTTAGGGAAAAACAATAGCAGGCTTTGTTCACTGCCCTTGAGTCAGAGCTTTCCCAAACACACACAGTTTAAGACTTTGCATTTTCACTTGAAAGAGAAGTTTTCTGCTGCTAAGGGATCTGATCTAGTGCTTGCAAGAATCCTCACTCAAGGAGGAAGTCAGAAGTCTCTCAACATCTCTTCAAGCAAAGACTTCTGTGACTGTGATCTCCAACCTCAGAACATGTGCCCCTTCAGCTAAAGGAGTTCATCATCCTCTCATGGTAAATTGCTTCTAGGTGGTTTTACAAGTGTCACCTACAGCATGGATCTGCACAGACACCTGATACAGGGAACTCACCTACAGACACTCTTCATCTATGCTGCAGCCAAACCAGTGACAGAAAACACAGACTCATCATGTATCAAACTTGAATATAAGTGGGTTTTTCTCCTGATGAAATGACACTTTCCCTATGTCAGTCCTTATCAGTGCAAAGGTGCAGACATTCTATTGTCAGCCAGTGTCTCAATTTCCGGTTCAGCATTGAAAAATCTTGACTCCACTCATAAACTGGGGAACACCATCACAAAAACTAAAGACTGCTAACCAGGGTCCCACAGGCATCAGTCAGACCTCGGGCCAAAGTGCTGCTACCTATCTGCCCTCCATATCCTAACAGGATCCCAATATGATACTCGCCAGCACACAGAACACAGCCAGGTTTTGGACTAGACACCTTTGCTGAGGGCTATTGCAGGTGTACCAATGCAGAGCCCTCCCACGACCCCTCTGCCACAATTTCCCTGCACACAAAGGACACGGCAGCAGTTACTCACAGTGGCCCACTCCCATGGCTCCATAGTGATTGGAAACTGCAATGAGGTCATACACGTATGAGCCTGCTCTTGGGTCGCAGACAAACTCGGACATGTTCAAACCCCTGGAAGCAAACACAAAAGTATCAGTCCACCAGTAACCATCACATTTTAGGAACTGAAGCATGGCACCAGTGAAGCAGCAGTGCTGCTCTGCTGCTCAGGGGACAGGTGTTGTTAGTGTGAAGACCAGACTTGTTACCCCTCCCACACAGGGCAGGTCCTGACAAACACACCAAGCACTGCCAGAAGGTTTAGAGGGAGGTGTTGAAGAAAACACAGTTTGGAGTGTCCCTGTGTAGGCATGAAGAGTGAGATAGGAATAGTAAGGGATAGGCTTCATCCCACAGCAGGATGCTGGCAAGCAGAAGCAGAGGGACACGGCAGGCTTTCATCTTGTACTTGTGCAATACCCACTACTACAAGTGCAGCTCTGCCCAAAAAAATTGCTAAATTGCTACAGAAGTTCTCTTGGTTGAATCACCTGGGCTTAATTTAATTTCAGAAGAAACAGCACCTGCTAGTAACTAATGCTCTTTGAGATGTATAAAGCTGAACAGTATTAACAAAAACCACCCCCCAAGGAACTAACCCTCTCAACTCATGCCTGCTGTCCAGCGTTCAAACCCAGAAAACACCTGTTCCAGTTACAGCTTTAACAGCAAGCCCACCCAACAGAAACATCAGAAGTACATCTTTCTTGACCAAGTTCTTCTAGCTTGAGGGAAGAATCCTACCTGATGGGGAATTCCACAACAGTGTCAAGTTTATCCCTCCAGTATCTGCTGTATGAGAAGCGTTTTAAATGTACCACCAAAATCCTGGGCAAAGACCACAAGTCAAACTTCTTCGTGGCCTGTTGATGTTTCTTACAGTTAGGGCAGTACCTGAGGAAGGAGTAACAAGCAAGAAAATTAATGCCTGCATTAAAAGAAAAGCTTCTGGCCTTCCATTAAAGATGCCTCACTAGCACAAGCACAGTCTCTGCCTCACAGAAGGCACACTGCCTGTGGAATATGCAGGTGAACAAACTGCCTCAGAGAATTCCAAACTCCAGCTGCTTTTCACTTTATAGGCAAAACGTCCTATGGCAAGTATGTTAACTGCACATTGTACAAAAATTAACTTTTAAAAATAGCCTGCTTGTTGGAAGCTACATTCCCACTGACACTTTTTTCTTAAATATAGGCAGGAAACAAATACTTTTATTAACCCATGTCCACAGCCTATTGAATCAATTACTTAATACACATCTGACAGACTTCTCAAAGATGAGGACAAAAGGACAGACCTGGGAAAGGATAAGAATCCTATTACAAATCACGTAAATTCAAACAGTTATGACATTTTATGGTAAATATGGCAGGCAGGCAGAGGTTCTTACCACGGGTCATGTTCACCAAGTGTTTCCATAGTAGTGAAAAGCTCTATGCAGTCTCTGAGGGCTACTACAGCCTTCTTCTTCTGTGGTTGTAGCATGCTTCCATGTTTTTCAAATGCCTAGTGAAAGAGATGGGTGCTTTATTCAATTCCATGTACTCTGTAATCCCTGACATCAAGAAATTACATGCTCACTTCCCCAACACTGCCTATTTCTGCACCTCCTTCCCCACCCAGACAATCATCTCCAGCTTCCAGCCACTCCTTTCTTGTGCTAAATAGTCCATAAGAGAAAATGTATGTCCTCACTTGGGTTTAGAGATTTATCAAGACAGTAAAAACAGCTTATTCTGTTACAGCAGACCACTGTTTACTGTCACCTTTTAAATATCATGCAAGTTTAAACATAGATTACTTATGAAAAGAGCATATTACAACCTGTGCCTCCTGCTCATCATAAAGCAGCCTCCGTGTCTCAGAATCCCAGTCAATAGCAACTGCAGCAAAAGCTACAAGAAAGAAGAAACATTTATTGCACAGGTGTAAAAAGAAGGAAGAAAAAAAACCCAGCAAGAAAATAATTACCATTCAGTTTTAAGATTTTTCCTTCAACAATGGAGTTTATCTCTGACGTCCCAGAGGAATTCACAAGGCTAAAAGTGAAATGCTGTTTCTTGCAAGGCTGCAGGTCTCTTGCTGACTCCACTTGCATACAACCCTCAGAGTGGCAGGGATCAACTTCTGTCAGCTTTTCCTTGCCTTCCTCTCCACCATCCTGATGCTCCATCTCTTCAATGTCACCTGGAAAAAAATTTCAAGCAAGGACAATATTACAGGGCTTCAGTGAAAGTTTGGCCGGACACCTCCCATGGCCAGCTGTTTGCATCAGCCTGTACAACACACACCAGTTGCTTGGAAAGCAAGGAAAAGGCACACAGCTTGCTAACCCCTCCATCTGAAGCTGTATTTTTCCCCTTTAGCAGATGCCAGTTTAGGAGAGCTCTCAGTTTGCAGTAGGTTAACAATGACACTTTCTGACAGTGTGACAGCACATCCTAAAAAGCATCCCCAAGAGAGAATCAGCAAGGCTGCAGCTGGGTGTCTTCATAGAAAGGAATATATAAGTTGCCAGAAAAGTTATTTCCATTCTTAGGGGAAAACGGGCAGTTTTTTTCCCCATTTAACTTATTCCAGCTGTTACCCTCAGGGCTACACAAGTGAATAATTTCAAACAGGAAAGGGAAACATGCATTTGCCATCAGCATTAGAAGCTTCCTCGTGAGCATCTAGCCTAGGAATGAGACTGTGATTCTATGTCCTCCAACAGAAAAATTTCTCCACAATCTGTCTTTGTGACCTAACAGGCCAGTTTTCATCACCAAAGGGCATATCAGGACGGGCTGCCTCTGCAGGGAGGCACCTGAACACCTCAAGTAAGCAAGGACTTCCCTAACACTGGTCAGGATGAAAGCACATCCACACCTTGTTCTCCAGCTGCTGCTTATGCACATCTGATCTCCCTAGGAAGGAGATGGTCTACAAGATTCTCCCTGTACCACGCAGATGTCCAGCACAATAGTGTGGTTTAATCATGGGGGACAAACAACCTGCTAGAGCTTAAGCCAAATACACACAGCACAAACCAAATGCTGTTAGAAAGCATGAAGTGCTGAAAAGCTTCCAGGAAATTTTGAAAGGGCTTTACCTTCAACCACACCATTGGAGCCATTGCAGGTTCCTCTGTCTGGGCAGGGTGGGGAGTATTCTTCTGCCAGAGGGAGTTTCACATAGCGGCTGTAGAGAAGGGATACATTTATCACACAACCATACTGCAGCTGTGCATCAGAACAGCAGCACCCCTTCTATCACCAGCTCTTGCTGCCCAATCCCCTCCAGCAAACCAGAACCCATCCTGTACAGCACCATTTACATTTACATGACAGCACTAAGAGCTCTGAGAATGAGTCAAATAATTCCCTACATCTCTGCTCTCACTGCTTGTTCCAAGTTTCACTGGGTGTACATTGAAAAGGCAAAAGTAAGTTATGGTGGCCCCATCTGTGAGCCCTGAAAATATGCCCTCAGTTCTGCTCCTGACTCCTTTGGCAAGGCTGAGCCAGCAATATCTGTTACAAAGCCCAAAAAACCAGGACCTTGAAATGTCCCTGGGGCCTCCAGACACTAATGAAATGCAAATCCTGGTTTATACATCCCACACAAATCAAGGAAAATTCTCCCTGTTAACAAGGATTCAGTAATCCTATTACAACGTAATTGAATAAGCGACCTCTAGAGCTTGGCATAGGATTCAAAGGTACAGCCATGACTTACCTGATCTGCTCCAAAACCACACTGTACAGGTGATCCACAGTGAGCTTGTGTTTGGGCACAGATATTAACAGTGGCTGCCCAAAGAGCACAGTCCCTGAAGTATTGCTGGATTGCCTCATTGTCTTTTCCCGAAAGTAAATGGAGAGAGTAACACACTCCGAGCCATCCTCACTTGGCTTGCAAACTTCATACCTGTTTGAAAGACAGGTATTTCCATGGGTTATTTTCACTGCCAAGAAGCACAGCAAGTAGGACCAATATGAACTCAGTCCAGCAAGTCTCTCCAACAGCACAAGAGGGTTGTGCTGTCCTCATGCTACAGAGCAGTTTCCTGAACACTCCCCATGGCTCAGTGGCACACGGCAGCCAACTCGATTGCCACCTTCCCTCTGTCTTTATTCCTAATTCAGACTCCTATTACCAATCACCTGCCAAGACACTACCCTGACAACTACACAGTGCTTCAACCAGTGAAAAATACTAATGTACTCTGAAATCCCTCTGACAGTGTTTGTTCCCCCTGGAGAAAGAAATCCTCTTGATACCTTGGGTCTTGCATTCTCCCAGCCTCTCAAACAGTTTTATGGCCTGAGCTCACATCACTGAGCAGCTAATGTTTCATAAAACCAAGAGTCTGGAAACATCTGCTTCCCAGAAAAAATCCAAAGACAGTAAACAAACAAGAAAAATTCTGGAAGACAACAAACAGCCTGGGAGAACAGTGAGGAGACTGTGACGCAGCTTGCGCCCTGGGTGAAACAGCAAATGAGGTATTTGCAGCTGTCAGAGGCAAAAGAAACCACAGGGTCCAACACTATCACACTGTTTGCTTCAGGCCTATTCATTACAAAAGATTCATTTTCAGGAATGCCAAGTCACACTGCTCTTTAATTTGGTGAGTCACCTGTCACAGATTTATCTTAAAACTGAAAGAGAAAGAAAGATTTCATGAAAGGTATCACTACACATAATGACCAAGACCACAATCACGTATCTGAATGCACCAAACTCCTGACAATTCTCTGACATTAGACAAGCCACTTCCCTTCTCTCAAGAGCTGAGAAACATTTTTTATTCCTGTGATCAGAGCAGGGGGAACGAATTTCAGAGCTGTCATTCTGCTTCAGCCTACTAAAACAAAAAAGGATCCCAGCTTGGGGCTTGCACTGAGTCAGTAGAATACATGAAGGAAAACATCCTTCCAGAGAGTCCCAGCCCACCAAGAACACAAGAGCTCAGAGTCAGCATAAGAGTCCAACACCAGGTTTTCTAGGTTGTCAATGCTATTCAGCTGGACACCAGCACTGCATACAATTCACACCTCCTAAAGTTTCCTGAGAAACAGCACAACAAAGAGGTGAATTATTTCACTTAGTACTGTTTAAACCACAAAAGGCCATAGAACATAATCTCTGATTAACGCCAGGTCCTATGAGACCCTTAAATTGGACTCCTATAACACAGCTCAGTGCATGACACTCCTGTGACTCCTCTCACACCACCTACACTGTGCTCTGCAAGCAGCAATTAATGAAGCCCCATTTACACTCCACCCTCGTGCACCTGAATGAAGCCCAGCCCATGAGAAGGAGCAGATGGGACTATTCCCACAGGCAGGGGTCATCCATCACAGCACCCCATAACACTCTGCAGAGAGCACCTCACACACTTCTCACCACACCACACCAGATCTGGTTACTCAAGTGCCCCTCAACCCACCCCACCTCACAACACCTTTTACATACTGGTACTAAAAGCAGACATATCAGAATCAAGATCTGTCACCTTCATGATCTCCTGAGCAACAGCTATCCCTTGAAAAAAAGAACCAACACCAAAGTATTTTATGTACAGTGTAAGGAAGGCTGTAGAGCTGATACTGGGAATTGCTGGACGAACCCCATGATTCTGTATGTTACAACTTAATTGAAATAATAGAACATGAAAATGATGCTACTCCAGACTACACAACATGGTTTTAGAAGTCAGAAACATTGGCTCAGCTGCTACCACACTGCTAGATACTTTGATTGCCTTTATAATTCATGACAACTCAGAAAAGTGTCTGAAAACTGCTAAGCAATAGGGTAGGAGTTGACCAGTCTTTATCAGCATTATGAAGGTTCAGGTCTGTAGTTTCAACTCAGAAAGGAGGCAGTGAGCAATGAGGTAACTTTTGTTTCAGCACAGAAGGATGGAAAGCTATGAACGATCAGAGCTACATTGAAGGACACTGAAAGAAAAAAATACTCTGAGCTAAACACCAGGCTAATATATAGGTTGTATGTTACTGAACCATTCCCTCACAGGTGCTGGGATCTATGATATTAACTCCAGTTGCAAAACACTATGTGGATCACAAGTCAATCTACAGCAACAAACAAGAAGTCTATTTTGAAAGAGAATGGAGAAGGGCAGGAAAAAATGCCACTGGAGAAGCTGCCAAACAGATCTTCCTGAAAGGGGTTGCTACTGCACACCAACCCAGAGATGCTGCTGAGAAACCACAACAGGGTCAGAAGTAGACAATGAGAATAAACACAGGATTGGAAAAAACCTGGGGGAAACTGCTGCACATATTCTGATCTGTTCTAGGGAGTGGAGATGCTCCTAATCTGTTTAGTTACGTTCTTAATACCAGAACACACTCTGGAAAAAAGTAAACTAAGAGATAAGAGACTGCAAATGCAACTTTCTTAAGACAATGGATAGCATGCCCTGTAGAACCTGGTCAAAGGATTTCGCCAGTCTTGCAGAGGAAGATTAAAAATGATGAGGGAATTCACACAGGAAATTTATACAAGGCTTACATAAATACAAGTTCATTTTGGAAAGGACGCAAACCCTCATTTCAAACAAGAAAACCCCAATTTTAGCAAGTGTGAACAAACTTCATAGATCAGTCTGCTACAAGATCTCACACATCTCAAATGTTTTGTATAAAACTACTGGACCTGCTGGCCTGCTGACCTCATTAACTCAGTTCAATAATTGCTGTAGCCTCAGCCACATTAACAAACCTGACATCTCTGCAGCCAGTGATGTTTTTTCAAGCCCATGAACTCATCTAAATGTAATACACAGCATGTTGTAAAAGAAGGTGGAAAACATGGCATGTATGGCAAACTGAATAGATCCTGTTCAAATATGCACACTTTTATAGGTTAAAGGTGACCTGCAAATCAATTTGTGAAACTTCTATCAACATAAACAATACATGTTATGTCATACGCCCCATTAGCCAGGCTAAGAGAACAGGGGTATCTGGTTTATCAATCAGAACATTTTTCTTCTTAGTTCCTAAGAACTAAGAAGAAATACTAAGAGCAATACCCTTGAAATGGGCTGTGGAGTTTGTTTTCATGTGGTACTTACCTGAGCCCTTGTAGGCCGGCTCCAAGCTCCAGCAGGATCCCTGGTGATGGGATATCACCAGCATGGTGCATGTGTGGGGGTTACATTGGAGCGGGAGCCGGAGGTCCTAGTGGGGCTGGGCTTCCCAGAACCTGAGGAAAAGAAATAGCAAGTGTTTGGGTTGTGTGCTGAATGCTGTGCTCTGCTTAGCCTGGGCAATGAGAGCATTCAGCACAAACACTGAACTACTGTCATCAAATTGATTTGCAGACCACCTTTACAGGAGTGATTTCTGATCATTTGCCACAGACCTCCTTGTCCTTCCACAGAACAACATGCTTGGAGAGATCATTTCCAACCCTGTGAGAAGTGGGATACTCCCACCAGTCTCTGGCTGCACTGCCCCTCCATGTCGGGTCACTGATATTGTTTCAAGGCTTATACCAACCCCCTCCACTTCTGCATCTCAGCTCTTCTCTGATGCTAAATATTAACACGACTTGCACCAGGACTACCTGACAGTTCCAAGCCTGTCAAGATGAGAAACAGATGAGTGCAAAGCCTTGTGAAAGAACAGGCTTGGAGAATTTTCAAAATTCCCAAATTCTCCTTCCCTTTCAGATGACTTGGGAGAAGAAAATGTACAGTTTTGTCCTCTTGTGTAAAAGGTGCCAAGTTCATTTTGGGATGCATTTCAAAGTTCCTTAAAGTCACTTAAGTATCAGGAAGCCCAGTGCTATTTGTATTTCTTCTTTTTGAGGTTTTACTATCAGAGAGCAGAACAGGTAAGATAATACACCAGAACTGATGAACTAGAAACTGAGCAGCTCAGAGGGAGAATGTCTCTTAGACATCCAGGGCACATCTTTGTTTTCCACATTGCAAACAATTCAGCTTAAGTTCCAAATGGAGTCCAGTTCTAAGCCCCTTCCTCACTCCCCCAGATTCAGCATTCCCCACCACTTCAGTGGCACATTAAAATTCACAATACACGCCTCAAGATGTCCAAGATGCCCTGCAAAAACCAGAAGGCTGAATGTGTCTTCCCTCATAACCCTATGTGAAAATGAGAAAAACCCCCAGTTTCTTCCACCACTGAAATAACCCATTAAAGGTGCAAGCTCAATATTCCATACATACTGCACATTTCCCAAATTTCACCAACAGCACGGTCTGGACTACAATATCTGAGTCTGCAGACCACGTCCTCTGTCAAGAAAATGCTCAGAAAAGCCAAGGCCCATTCCAGCTGCTCTATTCCTGCTGCAATGTGTTGTGAGAGTTCCTGCTCAGTGACATTTCCAACCCAAGCATTTCAGGGAAATCCATGATCTGCTCAGTAACAAACCAACAGAGGCTCAAATTGAAATCTGAGACTTAACAGACATTGATGTCAAAAGCAAGACACCAGTACAAAAGAACTTATTTTCTTTTTTTTTTTTAAATCACAGCCCTGCTGGAGCACAGATCTCCCGCAGTGTTAATAATTTTCAAATTTTGAATTGTGTGTTGCCAGCTGGCCAGTGCACAATACAATCAGAAGTCTGTGAAACCACAGGGGTATTGTTGTCACAGGCAGGCCTGGCTACTGCTCTCAGCAAAGCAAACCTGCAGAAACACTGTAGGAGACTGACATTTATATTTAAATTTTTCAATCCTGAGACAACTTAAGATGATGCTAAGAAACTTACCGAAGGCAAGAACTGCCAGTTTAAGTTACAATCAGATCCTACAGCTTCAGAACCACTGAAACAACTGATTTCTGTTACAGGAGATAGCCACAAAGGTGATCACAGGTGGAAGATCTGCTGGACTCTGAGCAGAGGGTGACAATGAGAGCAAGGAACAAAGGAACAAGTGGATGGCAGCTGCTCATGAACTCAGAGCCCCAGGGCTTTGTACTGCCCTATCATTACCCACTCATTCTTTGGATTCTCAGAGTCCAGCAAACAACCAGAGATGATTACTAAAACAACCTTGGTTTGCTTCTGTCAGTGGAAGGGAGGAGTGCTTTTCAGGTGAGGAAACTGTTACACCTTTAAAATGATTATGTAAATGGCAGGGTGCGGTCTTTAGTTTATCACAGCTTCTCTCAGAATTCACTCCTGTGGCTATCAGGAAGAACAAAAGAAAAGGCCTGCGAGCTCACGCCAATGCAATGACTAGGCAACAAAATCCTTCAGAAAAAAGACCTCAAAAATCAAGAAGACCCACTGAGCCATCTGTAATTTCAAAATGTAAGTCTGGGGAATGCACACAAGTTTTGGGGAAATATACATGAGAAATACCTATTTCCGAATATGCTGTACTGACTTAACTCTGTTTTGGATAGTTTTCCCTTTGTTTTCTAACCAGTGAAACAAATTTAGCATCTAACTGCAACTACTGAAAGCAAGGAGTGAGATGTACACGTTACAGTTTTCCCACGGGGAAGTCTTGCCACTGGACATTACTGGCAAATAAGAGCATATGATGAGTATATAAAAGGGACAGGATCAATAAAACATGAATTAGGAAAGAGTTCAAGTACATGAGACAGAGAGAATCATGAAGTGAGTATCATTTAAATACAAGAGACATTATGATTCTAGAAAACATCTTTTACGTGAATTTTAAAAATTAACTAATGGTACTCAGTCATATCCCAGGTTGCATCATATGTCAACATGAAACACATCTAGGTTAACATTTAGCACCTAAGAACATAGCCTTCAAAAGGTGCCAGGACTGCCAAATAATCCCTCTCGAGTTTGTTTTTCCCACCTGACAGCTGACATAGCTCTCACCTGGCTTTGCTGCACGGAGCCCAACACCCTGCAATGATGCAGCTTCCCTATCTGATTTATAACATAACTAATGCTATTAAAAACCCCATCTGTTCTGTAACTTCTATTTTCCTAGACTAGAAGCTGGTATGTTTTAGTCTTACCCCACAAAGCCATTAAGTGATTCAAACAAATCTTATGAAAAACTTAGGTTTTCAAAACATGGTAGGCAAGCAGCTTCCAGAAGGATTCTTCCTTTCTTAAAAAGCAATTGCTATCTTGTCAGCCCAACACTCTAGAAAGTGTTCTTAAGAGTTTCTTTTGTGGCAATATCCAGTATAAATGTAGCACAAACCGATGTTTGATGAGTTAGCATGATTTATTGAGTCTTTTTAAGGTTATTTATTTCAATTGTGAATTTTGGGTGAAAATACTGTGACTGTTAAACCTTACACTGTTTTACTTTCTAATAAAAGACATCTGTTCCCCTTCATTAATTGATACAAAGACAGTTTTCTTTCAGGAACAGGAGAGAGATGCATCACTCAGTGTAACCAGCGATAACACCCCACAGCTCCATCACCAGCACAGGAGCATCTCTTCCAAGCTGAACATTTCATGGACTATGCAGGCATACAGAGCATCCTTCAAGTCATAAGCAGCAAGTCATTTCCTGTTACTTCTCTAAAGAATTTGCCTTAATCTAAGAAGAAAAAAATGCTTTTTAGTGAGAAACTCTTCTTCATTGACTTTGGGGAAATAAAATGTTTCTCGACATTACAAGTGGAAACAAGCTTGTTCTTTAAAGGTGGAAGATTCTGAAAGACTTACATTTTTTTAGTATTTTTTATTCCTCCATTTCATAAACAGCAAGGTATTTGCCTGTAATCTAAGAAGTTACGTTGCTGAGATATCAGAAACTCCTGAAGTTATTGGCAGCAGCAGTCTGAACAAACAACCACCACATACCACATTCCCCAGCCACACATCACACAGCACCTGCAGGAGGGCAGAAACCTGATCTGCCAAGTCACTGTCCATAACTTCTGCCAGAAACACAACAGCTTGAGCAGCACTTGACAAGTTCCTCTTTAACTGTAAAATCATCCTTTCTGGAAGAAGCACAAGGCAGAGATGTATATCCATGACTACAAGTACATTCCCTAATGGAAAACAGGTTTTGAAGCTGGCAAGACAAAAAAATAATAGATGGAAACAGAATGGAATTCAAGAACCTTCACACTACTATTACCATTTCTTGAATGATTTAATTAAATCTTAGAACACCTAACAGCAGACTTTTCACAACCAGACAAGGCAGGTAAATTGTCTACACTAGAAGTTATTATGCATTTGCCTTTAAAAACTTTCCTCTTTATGAACAAGTGTTTCTCTGCTGGTTTTTTGAGACAAGACTTCCTTTCAATAAAAGAATACTGGTTTTCAGCTGTAGTTGGAATATTACTTTACATATCTTTTTCCTGGCAGCATTACCCATTAAAGGGACTTCCTATGAGCAGCTTTTTCCTAATTCTTGCCCTAGTGCCTGGCTGCTTGCTCTTGCCCCTCAATGCTGAAAAGATCTTGGAGGGTGTACATGGAAAAACAGGATTTGCAGAACTTCCTCCTGCTACCTCTCCTCTTCCTTGGAAGGCTATTTTTAACCCAGGTCAGTTCCCTCACTGACTCACAGCAGCACCTCATTTACAGTTGCCCTGCACATAAAAGGAAGTGGCAATTGCAAAGGAAAATACACTTGGGAGCTGCAGTTCAGCCAAGGCTTCCCCCACACCCCAGAGCAGACCCGACTCAAGACATAGTTGTTTTCTGTGGAGGGATTTACAACATTATGCCTGTATGAAAGCAGGGCTTTTTTGCAATTACCACTGTAATATCATGCTTCTTGTTTTTAAAATGTTTTACTTGCTGCAGAGACAGACAGACTTACAAACTAACACTCTACAACACCCTCCCAAACAGATTTCACAGAAGACAAAGGTCCTTCCCAGGCATCCTAACTGGTCACACAGTTGAAGACAACAACAACATGACAAAAGCTTTTACAAAACTCCTTCATTACATCTCAGCAATAAGGTGACAACAGGCAGCACGACAAAAGGCACCAGTATGTCACAGCATCCCACCCCGTGAAAGGTTCACACGGCACCAGAGAATGTCAGTGCAGGTCTCCACACAGACCCAACCATTTCCTGGCAGCAATATTCTTGCACCGGAATGTTCTCACATTTCAGCTGCAATAGAGGAACACGGCTTTTGCTCTCCTCACCTCACCAGAGGTGACTGGAAATATCTCACCCACCACACATATGTAGAACATCAAGTGCAACCAAATCCTCAGCTTTGCTCAAGTCCCTCACAACCACAGTTTAGATACAAACAGTGTTTAGCACCAGTCAAGAGTCTATGAAGAACCCGAAGTCATGGTGCTCTAACAACTATGATGGATTTTGGAAAGGCAGAGTACAACATCTTAGACTTCATACTATCCTAGAAACAACCCAAGGCTTTTGGCTGATTTGGAAAATGTAGGAACAACAAGCTTGAGCAAAACTAAAAATGTCAGTGAGAGCATAACTGTAATCCAGATGTAATTATGTCTGAAAGAGGCTTGTAGGAAGTTCTGAACTGCATAACACAGACCAGACTAAAAGTTCATTATGACCCAAGGGCCATAACCTCCTGTGTTAGAAAACACCTACTAAACACTGCCCATGCTTATCTGCTGGTGAGAGCAGTGCTGCATTACTGCTGAGTCATGAAAAAGGCCTACAAGAAGGTTTTGGGAGGGAACAGGAATCGGGTTTTAGAACCTGAAACCAAAGAAAACATTTTGCAGCATTCTTCACATGTGGCATTTTCCCAGTTTACTCACACAAAGATGTCGTCTTTTGGTATGATATGATTTAAACCTTCATCCATTTGGAAGATTTTGTGGAATCGGTGATTATACACGTCTGTCACCACCATCTAGGACAGCAAGTGATATTTGCAAAGTGATTATAGTAAAAGCTTACATTAATTTAGGCAACTACTTTTAAATTCAAGCAACAGTTTATTCCAATTCTCTGTCACAACTGTCAGCACACCAACATCAGTTGTACTTTACTTTTCTGTCCCTTCTCTTAAACCTCTCTACTGCAATGGAACTATCAGAATAAACACAGACTGTTTCATGCATCTTTTTAATTATAGGAGCAAAGAACAGTATTTGAACTTGTTACAGTTTTGTCACTAACCCATTAAGTTCAGCTTATCACCCATATAAAAGCTAGGCCACCAAAATGCTTCAAGAACAACAAAACATTTATCAAAATTACTGTCTGCATTTATCCTTACATTTTCTGCTGGAACACCAGAGAGTTTGGAAAGTGATTCACACAGATCCGAGATGGCCCCCATCATTGGCACCACAACCCGGAACTAGGAACAAAGATAATGTTATGCTTACACCAGGCAAAATAAACCCATGCAAGGCAGAGAGCAAGAAAGTGGAAATAAAATCTTAAAATAAATCTTTAATTCAAAGGAGTTCTGCTGAAGTTAAGGTCATAACCACACACTTCAAGGTTTTCTGGATCTCAGCTTTACCTTACAAAGTAGGGATTTGGAAGGAATGAAAGCCTTGAACAGCTGGCCTTCTGCTGTGATCAGGCTCAGCAGTAGTAAAACCCAGAAAAAAAATATAATCACCAGACACAGCAGCTTGCTCAAAACATAAAATTGCTGTTTCTTTCTGTGATAAAAAACATTCTCCTCATTGCCGCTAAAGGTCAAGGCAAAAATCTTGACAGACATGGAAATACTGCCAATCAGTTCCTCCAAAACTGCATCAAGACATTCAGTCACTCTGCCCGGGTGCCCCAGCTTGTGTTTCTCTGACGTGTGGCAAGCACAAGGCTACTTTAGGGATGTGTGTGTCCATTTGAAAATGAAGTGGGGGGCAAATTTAAAACCAGTCTATTGAGAGGGCTGAAAAAGCAAACATGGAATTTTGGGGTTTTTTTTGTTTGTTTGTTTGTTTTTTGGGTTTTTTTTTCCCCAAGAGGAATCATTTTTCAATTCTGTTTGAAATTCAGAGGCCTGACCCATTTAGAATCACAGAACCATAGAATATGCTGAGTTGGAAGGGACCCACAATGATCATCAAGCCCAACTCCTGGCCCTGCACAGGACACCCCAAGAACCCCACCATGTGCCTGAGAGCATTGTCCAAACATTCCTTGGTGCTGTGACCACTCCCCTGGGGAGCCTGTTCCAGTGCCCAACCACCCTCTTGGGTGAGAAACCTTTTCCTGATATCCAACCTAAACCTTCCCTGACTCAGCTTCAGGCCATTCCCTCGGGTCCTGTCACTGGTCACAACAGTGAACAGGTCTGTACCTGCCCCTCTGCTTCCCTCTGTGAGGATGCTGAGGACCACAATGAGGTCTGTCCCCTCAGTCTCCTCTTCTCCAGGCTGAACAAACCCAGTGACACGATAAGGCTTCCCCTCCAGACCCTTCACCATCCCCATGGCTCTCTTTGGACAGTCTCTAATAGAATCATGTCTTTTTTACATTGTGATGACCTAAACTGCCCCCAGCACTTGAGGTGAGGCCGCCACGGTGCAGAGCAGAGTGGGACAGTCCCCTCCTTTGACAGGCTGGTGATGCTGTGCACCCCAGGACACAAGATAAGTTACATCTTTACATTTTCCAAGGTAACACAGGGTAAACATGACAGTACAAGCACATTGCTGCTTTCAGGGAGCAGCACATCACACAGGTCATCTCACCACAGGAAGCCACTTCCAGCTGACCGTGACGTTAGTTCCATGAGCTGAGATTTTACAAAGTCACTTGATTTCACATGCCAGATTTTTCATTAAAAAACCCATACTACCTCACTCAAAGGTGGACATCAATGTCTCCTTTAGATTTTAAACCTTTAAAACCTAATAGAACTCAGATGACTTAAAGAAATTTGTGTCTTCACCATGCCTCACCTGGACAGGTCTGCGCTGTGGGTCTGCATATACCAGGGTAACTTCCATGAGACGATCCCTCCTCAAGGGCAGTGGGAGAGTTAAGTAACAGAAGGGATCAAAGGTCACAGAAACTTTGGAGCATTTGGGACAAACAAGGGTAGACTTGAAAAGACCATGAAAAATATCCACAATGATGGAATCATTCCTCAGCCTATGATTCTCCCATGCCTCTTTTGCCACCTCCTATAAAAATAATTTAAAAAAATATATTAGAAGTTATTTCTTGCAAAGATTCCTACACCGTGGTGAGCACCAGGACCAAAGAAAACTTGGAAAATTGATACTGATTGGTCACTTTCATAGGGAAGGGGCTCTACCAGTATGTCCAGCCTAACTGGGATTTCTCCTCAGTGAAATTAAGGCCTTGCATCAAGTCGAATTTAATCTATCCATTTTAGCTGAGTTTGATCAGGTATTCCTTGGCGCACACAATGCCAGAAGCATGAATGGAGCTGAGGGGATAGTGACAGGGTCACATCCTGCTCTTCAGGACAACCAGATTGCTCCACTCTCCAGGAAGAATGGAGTGCTGCCTCTTGCTTTGGAAAGGCAACTGCAGTTACAGCTTTCAAGAAAAAGTAGAGAGGTTTTTCTTCTTGGAAAATGATGGCCATGTTTCACACAGGAAGTCTACAAGGAGACAAATTATAATCCCCTGAAGACATTCACGAGACAACTTATAAACTCCTTCCCAAAGGGCATCTGACATTTGTCTGTTCAGTGCAATCAGAGGCTGCTCTTAGCATGAGACTTTTAGTCTCAGGAAGAAAACTGAACACAAGAAACTTACCGGGCCTCTATGAGGTAAACCTCGTAAGAGGATTACTTTTCTCTATAGGTAGAGTGCCACAAGGCATAACAAGGTTCTCCTGTGCCAGGGACACTGCTCTGTAGGAAGGATGTTTGTGCAGCCTGTGAGCAGGAAGGCCAGGAAGTGTCTCAGAACCCAACTAAATGCCCTGAGAAGCAGCACTGGCCCTATCCTCAAGTACAGGGCACCGTACCGAATCAGGTCTGCCATTGGCATCCTTCAGTTCCAAGTAGGGCTTCTTCTTCACTCTGTTCAAATCCTCATGCAAGCCATCTAGTAGAAAAGCCAAGAGCTCCTGGGAATCCTGCTGCTGGTATCCTGAAAACTGAGGGGCAAATCGCCCCACCTGCGTCTGAAACACAAAAGCAAGAGTGAGGTGATATAAAACACTCAGGTCATGGCTTCTGCAGAGATCAGCTCCCCTCGACCTTCTGTTGGCAGCAGGATATGGTCAACTGGCTGCTAATGCAGGGAAAGGTGCCAGAACAATTTCCCCAGCTACTTTCAGTATTTCAGCTGAAAGCAGCTCTTCACACCGAAGCAATGAGAACGTTACAACAATAAACAGAGTTATAGACAAGGGGATACGTTTTCCTCTTCACTTTTTAATTTAATTTTTTTAGAATTGTAACTTGCACACCTTTTCTCACTAACCAAAGCTCACAGCTGGCAATTCATATGACCATGCCTAATTTTGCAGCGAAGATCATTCTGATTCACCTCTAAGCAGCTCTCAGGCTGGCAGGTCATTTACTAAGTAACATTAAAGAGCAGCAGCCAACTCTGAGGAAGGACACTGCTCATTGGCAAGTTCCTCCCTGTACCCTGAAAAGCTTTTATACAAAACATGAAACACTGGAGCAATTCTGTCCTTACTGCCTTCATAACATCAAAATATGTTATGCTTTCACTGTTTCTTCTGTCCCAGAGATGTGCTACAGGAACATGACACACTTACTTTAAACATACGTGGGGCCACGTGAGACTGTCTCCCAGACCACATCTGTTTAATGAGATCTGCATAGGCTTCTGCAATTTCTCCCCTCATCCCCAGTGGGTTGTTCTGATTTATTTCGGCTTCATATTTATCTTCCAGGAAATAGTCAGTCAGAGGAGGAGTATTGCTCAGGCACTGAAAAAGTATTAAGAAAGTTAATTTACTGCATAGGACAGGAGATACGTATGACAATGAAACAACAAAACCAACTTTCACATCAGAACATGTACCAAGTTAACAAAACTGGAGACACTCAAGAACATATTTAGGAAAACAAAAGAAAAAATTAAGACAGAAATCTGCATTTGAAAGACTGATATCTAGAAAATTAAAGTATAGTTGTAAATACAAGAAAGAAAGTAACTGGTCCTCAACATGACTAGTTTGCATGATAAATTAAGATTGAAGTATGTTTGAATTAAGTCACTTTGACAATAAAAAATTTTGAAGCTGTCTCTTAGCAAAGTCCAAGAAAACATAAAGTGGCTTAAGGTTACAATGACACAACTGAAAATAAAGTCATGTTGAACAAAAAGCAGGGCAGTCCAAGTTTACTGTGGTGTCCTGAATACCACATGCATAATGCATTACAGTTATTTTAAGACCTGTTCCAGATTTCAAAGCCATCACAGAGTGACTGAAGTCATTTCACAGCACTGGTACCACACCAGAAGTCTGCCCATTCCTTAAATCAAAGTTCATACAATTTGTCTCATATTTGGTTTGAACTTCACAGCAGAAAACTACCCCTAACAAGTTTCTGCATTCTTTAAAATAAACAAAATAATCCTAAGAAATTAAGTTTAAAAGTAAAGAAATAATTACTAGCTTTGCATCACTGTTTCAACCTTAACACCTTGCACAATGAACCTGAACCCTTCCTGTGGCTTTTCATGGCCTTAATTTTTCAAGAATTTTTAACACAGGCCGAGAACTGCATGCAGTGAGCTGCTCACGTCACTTGTGCACCCCACACAAGCCAAAACATCCTCCACGTCAGCCCATTTTTGGCAGGGGACAGCACTGGGACCTTGTGTTACACTCAGGCATCTGTTTAATACAACTTCCCCTGGCCATTTCAGATGCCACATATTTCAGATTCAGTCCCTAAAACTGTAATATGTTTTATAGTACTAATGCGCTAAACATAAGCCAAACTAAACATGAACTGATTTTTTGGTCTGTTTTTGACGTGTAGTCTCCGCATGGAACCACATTAAAATATTCTTTTCTTTTCACAGATTTTAATCCACAATATGTACGAGACTGATCTGTTATTTAATTCTATTGAGGGCTCTTTCTAATTCGTACCTGTAATGCAGAATTCATGAAGCAGGTGTTTCCAAGGTTACTGAGTCCACAGAGCCCAGGTTGTGACAGGGAAGCACTGTCCCTGCAGTTGTAAGAGTTACAGACAAATCCAGAACCTCTGGAAAAAAAGACAATACAGTGAACTACACAATGAGTTTGTCGAGTCTCGATGCTACTTAAAAGTCACATCAAATACAAGTCAGAAAACTGTTTACTGAATTTTTTTAACCAGGCTACCTGTTTCTGCTGCTTCATAGGGGCTAATGCTGAATACCAGGAACATGAAGTGTATGTGCTAACTTTGGAAACATTCATCCTTACAAAGTCTATTATTAATTTATGGCTCATAACACGTTCATTTCCTCTGTCTGTAAGTACACAGCAAACTATCCTATTGCAGCCAGGGTCTATATAATACACTTAAAGAAATAATAAAAAAATTATCATCTGTACCTGGAAAGGCTTCTACCACAATGGCAGATAGATAAAAGAATATAATCCCCTCCCTCATGCTCCGAGTCACCTCAAAAAACAGGCAATGCTCTGGCAGTTAGTAAGCTCTGGAACATGCACTACTTTTGCAAGTGAGCAAGGAACAGCAGAAGGCAGTGGTTTCAAAAAGCAAAGTTTGATAAACAGGTACACAAGAGTAGTAAAACTCCTCTAGGGCACCATCACACTCCTTTTCTATACAGGCAAGGATGCATGGGATCACTCACATGAAGGGTGACGAAACAAAAAGAACATTCCTGCTCTTACCCCCTGCCCAGGTGGGAGCTGTTCAGTCCATAGGAGTTACTGCTATCACCGTTAGTAATGACAGAAGTGGCAGACACTGAGGAATAAGAACTTGCTGATGATTTTGAAGAGGTAGTAAAGTTTCTGCTAGTTGCAGTGCTTGATCTGGGAGAAAGGAAAAAGAAGTAGAAACAGTGCTACTAGTTTTTTTATCCCCAGCCCCACCTCCCACAAAACTCCAAGGACTTGCTGAGCTACAGTTAGTTACCCCACACAGAATTTACTGATCTGTTTGATCACACTTCCAAACAATTGTCTAGAACAGAAACATCAGGAAAAAAGTACCAGAAGTAGGAGCAACAATTATTGCTTAAAGGCAAATCTGGGTCCCAGACAGAAATAAGTAGCAATTCAGACAGTGTGAGTGAGAGGGAAGCAAGCTTTAATTTTATGAGTAAACCACCTTGAAATAAGCAAGCAAAAACCCCCAAATCTTAAGACCACAAAACATTCTACCTGCATTAAAAAGTGACCAGCTCAGTCCTTCCCTACTTGAAACTCAGATCATCTATTCAAACACAACATTAATCAGGAAGAAGATAACCAACAAGGCACTAAAATTCAACAGTGTCCTGTCACAAACAGCTCCATAAAAAAAAAGCAAAACCACAAGATAGTACTACGTTAATATGCTTAAATAAATTATTTTGACACTAATTAATTTCTCTATAGTAAGAGTTGACTGGGATTAGGTCTAATCTCTCCATCTTTGCCCAAATAAACACACAAAACTGAAAGCAGAAAGGTGCAGGACACCAATAGCCACACAACATTGGCTACTACCCCCAAAGTAGAGCAGAGAGCCAGCAGAGGACAGGGCTCTCAAGCTTCAGCTTGTCCATTTATTCTTTTTTAATATGGCCCTCATTTTCAAATGATACAAACTAAAAATGCATATTCATAGTTCAGATGGTACTAAAAAAAAATGTGCCGGAAAACCTCTGTGGCGAAAAAACTATACAACAATGAACAAGCCATAATAGCCATGACAAGGCAGAACAGCTGGACAGCCTCAACAGTTTGGAAATATAATAGCAGTAAAATAAATACAGAAGTAAACAAGTCACAACAGGAGCTTCCAGATGAAATTGGAAAAAACCCCAAACAGTCAAAACCCTAAAGCATGCTAAAAAACCTCATCAGCCAGCACAACTAAAAGTATAGTGGAAAGTATCCTAAAAAGAATGACATCTACCAGAATAACTGAGATAGCCATTTCTGGGACAATACACAACCTCCTGTCATTACATGTTGGAGGCGGAACTTCAAGATTACCTGGACACCAAAGTAATATCAATGAGAGAACAGAAGGTCTAGACTAAACAACAATTATCAGACTCATGCTCATATGTGTGGGTTTCAAGGGTCAAGAATAAATTAATTTAGCTAACAACAGCATGTAAATCCATTAAGAATACATTTTAAAAGTCTGAAGTAGTGAATTACCTAGAAGCAAAGGAGAGCAATCTAGAAAATGCTAGACTTGAAAACTGAGCATCTCTGCTTGATACGTTTGATCTCTCAGAGAGAAAACAGAAAACCTCAGAAAATCATATGAAGAAAATCTATTGGTGAAAAAGGAAAAGGAGGACAACCTCCTAAGGGATTTCAAGATTTCCAATAGAAGCATAGAGACAGTTTTTCAGCAAGAGTCATATGGCAACTGAAGAGTTCCAAGTACTTCAACAGCATCCTACACTAACAAAAAAAAAGCTTTACAAAGGAAGATATAAATTACAAAGGAAGATAAAAAACAGATCAGAAAGCAAAGGTAAGACAAGTCACAGAGTGGGGAAAAGTCTACCTACAAAGTCATTCAGGCTCTTGAGCGAATGCCTGCTAGAAAATTGGGAAGGTTCAAAACAGCAGCAAAACAACAAGGGAGGTTAACAGCTTTCCATGTGAGGAGGTTAAAAAACCAGAAATCAAATGCATTTCAGAAGATAAAAAATTCTACATATTCCTACATTTTACAAGTTACTCATCCATGTGTAACAACTGAAGAAAGGATTTACTAAGGATAGCTGCTTCTCCTCATTTCACATGATGCTGACAAAGGCAGCCATTGATTCCAGGTGAAGGGCACAGGGAGCAGCTAAGAAAAACATTTTTCTCTGAAAGCTTCTCACTTTAAGCCTGGAAAGTGATTGTTAATGACCCCACACTACTGCAGGCTCTTGAGAAGACTGCCTCATTCGCACACAGGGGTGACAACAGAAGACCTGGATGCCAAACATTTACCCCCAATGCCACAAAAAGGGTTTCTGTGGAAGGTGCAGACTTTGACTGGTCAAAGGCATCTGTCCCCTGCATTGCCATTTCTCACAGTATGTGACTTCTCCTCCCTCAGAAATGGGAGGCCCCAAGACCTTGCTCTGAAGTAAGAGAATAAAGTTATTTCATCTTTGAAATTTGTGACTTGGAACCTTCAAAAATGTTCTGGCCTACTCAGTGGGTTACCACTGAAACACAACTTCATCTTCACAATACTGAAGCACACTGTCCCCATCTGCAGCTAAAGACAGCTGCTTTATGTTTTCCTACAAAACCTGTCAAAAACCCACACAAATGGCAAGTGAGGAGAAACCTGGAGACTTACGGAAAAAGAGGACAAATTCAGATCACTCTGAATCCACATGGTTGTTAAGCAAAAAACCTTCTAAACGAAACAATTTGGAAAAATATTGTAAAAGGCTTTTAAGTGGTTGAAAGACAGAAATAGGAAAAGTGTTTCCACTCAGTTGAGGCCCCCTTTAGGGCACAGAGTAGAGTCAGTCCTCCTCCTTTACAAACCAATAATAAAATAGTAATTTTGTGACAAAAAGTTTTTGTCAGAGCCAGGTAAACTGGTATTTCCATTTAATTGACAAAGCAGAAGCCCTAATGGATGCTCATTTAGAAAGTTCTTACACGCAAACGCCTCTGTAACTTATGTTACATCCTCAGGGCTCCTCTGCAAGCCTGGCATCTGCTGCAAACTCAAGCACTTCAAAGTCATGGAATAAAGACCTGCACACAAAATATTTAGCCCAGTTGCTGAAGGGGTCCTCTGAAATCACACAGTGTCAGCACACAGTGCCATGAGTAAACAGAGGAGCTGGAAGAGAAAACAGCAGGAAAATTCTAGCTCCAACCAAAGAACCAAAAGGTATTTTAGTGCTGCATATTGCAATGGGAGACAGAGAGCTTCCAGGCAGATGCTAAATACAATTTCACTCCATTTTTCAAATACAATACCTGATGGAAAAGGTGTTATTCTCAAAGATCTAACACAGTTTCTTGTTTGCTTTTGCTAAGAAAATCATATCCAAGATTAAAAAAAAAAGTGTGCTAGGGCTGAAATGAAATTCTGCTGGCTCAGGACTTTATTTTGGGAGTCCAGTAAGTAACAATTTAAGAGTACTAAGTTCCACAGAGTCACTCATATAATCTCCCTTCAGAAACAAAGTATGCCTCTAATTTTGGAATTCCTAGAATAAGTATAATCCATCCTCTCTTCTGAAACCTTGTCTAGAAGTAAAAGCAGTTTCAAACTACAGCAAGAAGAAAGTATTTTGTACTTTAGGGAGCAGCAAACTAACAAACAGCAGTTGCCAAGCATAGGCTGAATATACCACCCAAGGACTGCTGTGGAGTTTAAGTGCATTTTTCCTGTAAAATATCAGCCAGATTGATGGCTGGGGAAACACAAGGATGGCTGCCAAACCTATGGAAAAGCTGTTTCCTCTGGTAGGGGGCCAGTGCCTCTGACAAGCAGCAAATGGGGGTGAAAAATCCTGATGCCACAGAACCCACCCACCCCATTTGCACACACGCTCTGCGAATAGGAAGGATATGAACTCCCAGCTTCCCAGAACCTCTTCTGGCACTTGGGCAGTGATGCAGGTGCTCACCATTTCTCTATCAACAGCAAAGAGCTCTACATCCTGTTTGGCTTATGTCATCAAAACTCTAAATTCGGGAAAAACTCTCTCATAAGCTTTCAGTATTAAAGTGATGCAGCCCAGAAGAAAACCTCCAAATATTAAGTTCCCCATGTATTTTCTGCAGCTGAGAAATAG
The DNA here is from genome assembly GCA_013397055.1 of Pachycephala philippinensis. Classification (NCBI taxonomy): domain Eukaryota; kingdom Metazoa; phylum Chordata; class Aves; order Passeriformes; genus Pachycephala; species Pachycephala philippinensis. The sequence goes on along the minus strand of VWZT01005160.1, from coordinate 110,227 downwards.
AATACTGAAGCTAAAGTTTGCCTGAGATAGGATGAAGCACAAGACAAAGTACAAAAGGACAGATAATCCTATATGTATCACTTAATACAATTCTTTCAGCCACCATTATCAGCACCAAGTCAAACCATTTCACAAGTTTCATGTTATAATAAGTAAATATTTTTATGTCATTAGAAAATATTAATCTGCATACCAGTAACCACTTTCACTTATGTATCACTAGAGGTTAAATCAAAGTCTCTACATATCAGACCAGCTGCTGACAAAGGACAACCCTGAGGCCTGAGAATGCTACACAGCTCCTTTTTAGCTTTGCTTCACGTGGAAACAAAAGGTTATGACCTGGTCTTGCACAGCTGCCTCTCCCATACTGACTGTCAGCCAGGTACATGAGACGAATGTTTAGTTGCTTTCCACATGATAGTCCTACAGAAAGTTCACTGTAATCCCACAGGCATTCTCCTGATTCATTTACACAGTGTGATCTCTCAAAGTACTGTTTCAAAATAGGTTTCACTGACCTATCTGATCAATTCTTTAACACTAGTGTATCTTGACTTCAAATGAGATCACTTGGCAGCAAGTTCTGTAAGTTAACTCTATGGTACAGAAAAGCATTTTCTTTAACAATGTCAAGTCTAATGGTCCCTGGGATGGAACTGAGTAGGCCATCAGACAGGTAAAGTCATCAAATTTTACTTTCTGTAGTAGGACCTGATATGAGCAGTTCCTTATCATTGCAAACAACTTCCATTCTACACCATTCAATCTATACACACAGTATTTCACCAAGCCCTGCAATTCCCCATCTCTTCTCTAAATCAGATGGCACTGAAAGAATCTGTGTCATATTTACAGACTTCTATAATTGTCTCTTGTGGAGGAGGGGGTGTTGGTCAGCTATTTCTACACCCTTTTTACGGGGGAACTACCAGAACTCTGAGCATTCACTACTGGCAGATTTGGAAATATACTCCAAGATCCTTTCTATTCTACAACAGCAAAAGACAGATTATTTGTTTCACTGTGCAGTGTGCAGAGGTAGCTTTTTAAGCAGACTAGTTCAACGCAAATAGCACTTTTGTCTCCTAAGCACTACAAAAACCCTAAGCTATTTAATCCTCATACAACCTGTTTGAAACAGGCTTTAAATCACAGACTCTTGCTAAGAAAAGAAACCAGCAGCAGAACCACCGAAGAATTATCTATATTTGAGATTTTTTCTCCTTGAAAATAACCAAAACAAAGCAAGCCACAACAGCTAGTGATAACCAGGCTTTCACAGAGAACATGTGGTCACTAAAGCCTAGCAAACAAGCTGCACAAAATAACAGAAACCTTTAGAACATGCTTGCTTACTTTGCCAGGCAATGCTGTCCAGGCCACGTGCCATCTTCATTTTTCACTTCTATTAAAACAACCTGAAAGAGAGTGCAGGTAATAAAGGCAACTGCAAGTCTGTTACACATTTTGCAAAAGCATTAGCAAATCCCATTGTCAATGTTTGCTCAAAGTACATAAAAGCAAATGAAAAAAAATACACATCAGCAAAAGCACTACACGAGACAAAAAAAGAGAAAAATGCCCCTTACCTGACCCTGATAGAGCCCTGCATCTTGCACTGTGCTATCCAGCTTGCTGAGCTGCTCATAAGTGTTACTCATATACCTGTTCCATAGCCTGGTTTCCTTCTCAGCTGGGATATTAAATAGTTTTCTCATTTCTTTCTCGATGGTAGCTGTTGAGGAGAAAAAAAAAAAAAAAAACCACCAAAATTCCTAAAACATGAATACTTTTGACAAAACACTAAACTCCTTCAGCAGTGAGGTACATCACTTATCCTTCAAGATGCTTCAAGTAGAAAACATATTATGGAAGTTATAATCGTTCATATAGTTTGTCTAATATTAAATCTGAAAGAATGAAAAGCTTCTGTTTTCAGTCATGTATTAGGCTGTCAAGCCCTCAAATCAATAACATGCAATACACCTTTGAGAACTTTCTGCACAAAGCCCAACTACTGTTCATTTTAAAACACAGGTTCAAGCTTTCAGTTACTACTGTCAAGGTGCCCATAAAGATGCTTTTTTCAGTTTAGTGACGTAGATACAGGACAGCTGACATTCAGCATTTTTACATGTGAAAAATACAGCAATGAGAGAGAGAGAGAAAAGTCAGGTTTACTCCAGTCTGGAGGTTCTGGAGGACACAGATTATCTTGTGCAACAGTCTCAGAGCACAGCTTTATCTATCAGAGAACTACTCACCGACAGTATCTGCCTTGCTGAAGTGGCAGCTGACGACATTGTCGGGATCGCTGCTCTCGCACAGCTTCAGCTCCAGGAGATAAACCTCAACCTTGTAGTGTTTCACAAACAGCCCATACTCCACCACCTGCACAGGGGAACAGAGCAGCACAAAGCTGCAACACTGAGCAGTCCTCTAAAGTACACAGCTCTAAATATTGTGAGCCTTTTGGAGTATTGCGAGTCAAGCCACACACTGAACACTGACTCGCTCCTAGATTCAGTCACCAGCTTGTTTGGGGGGTTTTGTTTGGTTTTTAAAACAGGAAATCCCAGTGCTTTCCTTCCACAGTGCAAAGTTCCAAAGATCCATCATCACAGTTGAACTGACAGCGTCAGCTAACTACTCATGAAAAATAACTGATCACACAAAGCATTCTAGAAAAAAATTACCTTTTGTCTCTAGTTTTTGGCTAAGTTTTACATAAAGAAGGAAACCAGGCTGGAACACTGGAGCAAAATCTTTTCTATCAGAAGAGAGCAAGCCAAAGCATTAATTATTTTTCTGCATGGTACACAGAATCTGCCTCATTACTCTCTCCTAGTAAGAATAGAAAAGTGCTTCTGAAGTTGTTTTGATGACACTGCTTTATTTCAGAGTACTTCTGAAATCAATTGTGCATTTGAGAGAATATTCCAATAGGTACATTTACCCATGCCAATAGCTTCCAGCATATTTTTATAAAAAGGTTTCCCTAAGACTGGACACCAATCTTCACCTACAGATCATAAAACACTTTATGCCAGAAAGAAAAGCACAATTCACAAGCCAGTTATGAGACAACTGCAATCTAACAGGAGGAGTAAGAAAAAAAAGAAAACCTCACACCTCAATTCTCTCCAGAGTTCTTGGCAGCTAGAAAGCCTCTGAAATTGAGACCATATTTCATTGGAAAAGATGGTATAGTTTTTAAGAGTAACAGTGCTTGAGAGGCATTTGGACAAAGCCCTTAATTTGCTTTAACTTTCAGTCAGACCTGAATTGGTCAGGCAGCTGTACCAGATGATTAAGTCCCTTCCAACTGAAATATTCCATTCTATTCATGTGACACCAGACCTGGTATGATCTACAGCTAACATTTTACAGAAAAAAACTACCCAGCTTTAGAAAGAAAGAAAGAATTAAGACCTCAACTTACAGTGACAATTCCACTAAATTATGCTTCCATCTTCTGGGGGTTGTTACTTTTAGAAGGTTGTATTAGACATGCAAGGTGCTTTAAAGGTAAATAATTAACAAAAACATTTGGAAAGATCTTCAGTACTTTGCTGTTACAACAGAAAGTAAAGCTCCCTGTTTAAACAGCTTCTTGACAGGCAGAGCAGACTTCTTTTAAAGAAAGCAAAAAAACCAAGTCATAAGTTCTCCATTTCTTTTTCAGAAAAAATGTCACTAAACATGACTTCCTGTTCTCCAGTTTTCTGTAGTTAGAAACAACTAAGAGCCATATTCACAAATGAAAGAACTCTTTCCAAGAAGTTCCTGATCAGATCATTGTGTCCATTAGGATGGAGGAATGGAGTCTCTAATCACCTGCAAATGTCTTTTAAACAGCATCTGACCAGCTTCCTTGTTCTCTGCCAAAGGACAGCTCAGGTCATGCCACTGGACAGCAATCTCAGCATAACTCAGCCGCTGAGGAAGCACATTAATACACTTTCCAGTGGGACTTTATAGATGACTGCCCAAAAACATGTTTTGAGACTATCAACAGAAACCTGAACCACAAATAAATCTCATCTAATCCTCCTGTACTTGGCTCTGATCATCAGACACAGAGATGGAAGAAATACCTTTTAAAACTATAAAGATGCCTGAAAATTGCTTCCCAGATCCTACTTTTATGGATATTTTGATGTATGAATTACAGTTGAAACATCTTTAGGAAAAGGCTTAAGGCATTCAAGGACCACAAGTTTAAGTGCTTGACTTTTAATGCTGTCTGGGGAATACTGTAACCAGATCCTGCCCACGTTCTACTCAGATGCAGCACTGCAGCTTCTGTGTCTCACTGTCCCACTCTGGATTTTTGTAAGAGGCTGTTACATCCCACAAACCTACTACTCCGCTATATTTTAGCATCTTCTTAAATATAAAAACTCCCTTCAGTTACCAGGTTAACAACAGAGACTGATAGTTTCACAGCAATTCAACTTCAAAAATTTACTCTTAACTGGACTCAGAATAACTTGGCATGTTAGGTCTGTAAACCAGCACAAGCTCTGAGCTCTACCCCCTTGGTTGTTACAGCACTGAAAGCAGCACCAGATATTCCAAGAAAAGAAGGCTCATGCAGCTAAGCCCAAGTGTTTCCCCAACAGCTCCCAAATCTCTTGTCAACTTTCCAATTTTTCAGAAAAGGGAGTGTGCAATAACATGCCAGGTTTTGTGAAAGCAGTTAGGCAGTTCAGGAAGGAAAGCTTCCTCACTTGGAGAGGCACTGATCAGTAACAGTACCAGTTCTCCCTCTCAGTGCAGATTCGCAATTCCTCAAGAAGTTACATGTTTCTCTAAAACCACATCTCCTTTATATGCTGTAATTATTTTCTCCTCCCCTACTTCTTGCTTCCATGGGAGTTCTGTCTACTCAGCTGAGTGAACCTGAGGTCACCTGGTGATCCTGGGTTCATTCACCAGTCCTGAAGACATCAGAATTTCTTACCAGATACAATTTCTAGCCCACACTGAATGACAACATTCCAGTGCTACTGATCAGCACTTCCTGATCTTACCTCCCTTCTGGTGCCACACTTTCCCAGGTATTGCACACCTTGGAGTAACCCTTACTTACAACACAGTGCTACTTAAAGATAAGTGATGTTAATTCTGAACATTACACCAACACTTGGTGTAGTGATCAGTCTTTAAATGGACCCCACAGACTGGCACTGCTCAGTTTAGTCAGTGCAAAAACCTAAGACTAAAACAGAAACAAAAAGCCTTTTACCTATACACGTTTCCAGGAAGGGGGAAAAAAAAAAAAAAAGGGCAACTTGTCAGTTTCATTTTCCAGAACAGGTTATATTCTCAGAATGCATACATGACTGCATTTGTAAACGAAAAATATAACACACAGGACAAAACCACATATCCATCTCTTTATAAAGATTTTAGAATCACACAATTTTGGAAGAGAAAACAAGAATCACCTTAGACTCCAGAAGAAGTCCCTAATCCATCTGTAGTAAAAGACCCATTCTGTCCTGGAAGATCTACAAGTTTGACCAACAACTTACACTTGACCACAAAGTACAAACTATTCCATGTAATATAAAAGCACTCTAGTAGTCCAAAGAATCATAACCAGAACAAGGCTCAGGATTCTTGCCCCAAATAAACCATCAATTCAGAACCCCTGACCATTCAGGCATTTCAGCTGAAATACAGGCAGGTTGTTCTTTCAGACAAGGCAAGAAAACCTCACGTTATTATCTCCTAAAAGCTGCTGCGAATCCTGTCTTAGGTGACATCTGGCAAAATAAACCATCTAAGTCTGATGGAGATCAAAAGCTGAAGCCAGGATGAGGAGAAGTTGATTCAGCCATACTTACTTTCCTCACAATAGGCTGCTGCCCGTCTATGCAGCCATACCACGCTACTAGTTTGTTCCAGGCTTCGGTGGGCACCAACACGTAATCCAGCTCATCAATGAGGTGTTCTTTCAAACTCTGAGTTTCTGGATCTAAAAGGGAGACAGACGGCAGAGAGCAGGGCATCAAACAGCATGTTTTCTTTTCTAGACCCACACACGTACTGCCAGGACACCGAGAAACACCAGGGCTCGCAGGGCAGGCAGAGCCCGGCCAGTCCCCTCGCGTACAGGGCGGTGCGGCCGCGCGCCCTCTCCAGCGCTCGGCTCCGAAAGCGAAAGCGGCGCGGGCAAGTTCCGCAGCCGAGCCCGAGCGGCGGCCCCGCTGCCCGCAGCACTCACCGCCGAACAGGCCCGAGTTGTCGATGGGCCCCGGGAACAGGCCCGCGTTGTCGACGGGGCCCGGGAAGAGGTTGGGATCGCCCGCGCCGAACATGTCCCAGTTGTCGAAGCCCACATACTTCTTCCACTGTTTGAACCACCGGCTCTCCACCAGGTACCTGTAACACACGGCGCCGCCCGGCGCGGCCCCTCAGCGGCGGCGCGGCCCGGCCCGCAGGCCCCGCCGCCCGCAGGGGAG
>VWZT01005160.1:71956-98291 GCA_013397055.1 Pachycephala philippinensis | reverse complement strand
GGTTTTGGTGGGGTGCGGAGAGTCGGCCCGGGCTGGCTCTGGAGGGCTCAGGGGGCTTTGATCAGTGAAATGCGCATAGCGGGGTGGTGTTAAGATCCACGGCTAACAGGGAAGTATCACCCATCCTCGGAAACGCTGTGGAAAAGCAGTAAAACACAGAGTGGTCCCAGGAGTTCCAGCCTTCGTAGTGACACGGCCACCCGCGTCCAGGGGTGGCACAGTGTGGCACCAAGGCTGCAGCATCCTCCGAGGGCACCACTGCCACCGAGCATGGCTTTGGGGAGAGAAACACCTTCAGTTTGTGCATCAGGAAGAGGAATGGGAGTGGCACAAGAAAGAGGGGCAACAAATTCCCTTCTTCAGACTCCTATAATTTTTCCACCTCTTTGAGGCTGGTGAAGTCTACACACAGGGTTACAGCTTGGTGTATCCTCACTAGATAAAGAGAAGGGGGCTCCTTCTTCAACTTCAGGCGTTGCTTTTCCCTATCCTTGACTTTTCCATTTCTTGCCTAACTTTCAGTCTGTTTTCAGGAGTGTTACATCATGCAGTATTGACTGCTCTTTTCCCCACAGATTCAAGGCAGCCCTAAGTGAGCTGGGCTGTTGTGCTCACACCAAGTGGCCCCCGGCTGTCCCCCCACAGGTCTTTGTGAACTACTGCCCTCCCCCAGAGCACCCTGTGAAGAGGCAGGTCGGGATCAGGCCTTGTGGCCATGTCCATGGGTTGGACCAGTGGGGACTGTGGAGCAGCACAGCCCAGCAGGAACAAAGAGCCAGGGCCTCAGCTCCAGCGCAGCTCCCAGGGGGAAGCAGGGAGCCCCTGCTGAGGCTCCTGCCAGCATCTGCGCCAAGTGAGCTCCATTCACAACAGCCCAAGGTCAGACAGCTGCTTATCAGCCCTGGCCCCCAGACAAGGCAGCCTGGGCCCCCGCGCGGGGGGATGCGCTCGGCCCCCCCTTGCTGTCTGCTCTCTTTCATGCTTGGGAGCAGGGACTTGTCACGAAATGCCAGCTGTCACTAACAGGCACCACATAATGCTGCCGCTCTGGTGCCCAGGTGACTGCAGGATCTGGGGGGTTGCTTTGAGCCACTCTTGGCACCTGCCCCAATGACTGGGAACTGGAATAATTCCAGTTCCCGGCTGTGGCAATTTTTGGGGACTTTCCTGATTATCTTGTATCTTTGGTGACCTGCAGTGTGTTGCAGCAGTGATGGCAGGATCCGTGACAAGTGTCCTAAGAGAGATCAGAGCTGGAAAACGGCTGATGAGCAGAGGCACATGACCCATGTTTGCTCTTGAATTAATCGACGGTTACAGTCAACACAGACTCCTCCTCACCCACCCCCGGGGGCACAGCGAGACATAGTTCCTGAAGAAGAGGAATTTCCCTTCAGGGTGACCTCTAGGGCAGGGCCACATCTCTGCTGCCACTTCTGACCTCAGACTGGCACCTTCAGTCCTCTGTCTGGTCCCAGGGAATTACTCTGAGTAGGGGAGTTTACTTCTGGGGCCCTGCCCTTTCCAGAGAAGCACAGGTCAGGGCTTTCCCTCCCTCGATGAGCAAGTTTTAAGGGCACGGAATGAACTTCCTTGTTGGCTCAGAGCTATGGCCTGTGCCTGGACAAAATCTGTGCAGCCTACACAGAATCCAGAGGAGTTCCAGAAGCTCCAGGGGGACTAGATGGGTTCAGGGGACCCCTTTTGGGATGTGTGACAAGTGACAGTTGCCCTACAAGATCAAAAAATTACTGTTTAACAGCAACAGCAGAGAGTAATCACAAAGGCCACAAAACCACACCTTCTGGCCTCCTGCTTACATCATGTCCCCACTCCCGGTACTGAACTCCTTCCCCTGCCCAGGGGGCTGGCACTTGGCTCCCAGCGTTTCCCCTGCCTCTTCCACAGCTCCTTGTCTGCCTGGATCACTCTCCATTAGTGCTGAGCTTTCATTTCCCAGGTCAGGTCTGGCCATCTGTGTCCTCAGCTCAGTTTCATCCAGAGCAAATGTGGCTTCCAGAGGTGACAGATGTGGCAGGAACCCAGAGAGAGCCAGGCTGCCAGCCCTTGAAGGCAGGAAAGCTGAGGACTGATAACTGAGCTGATGCTGTAGGTCAGCAAAAGCTTAGAGTCAAACTGGGCTAACAGTCACTACTGGGTTGAGGAACAGCAGCAGATACACAGCCACAGGCTTTGAGGAACAGCCAAACCCCTGACTCCAAACCCTTGTAAGAGCTGTGCTGTAACTGTGGCCATAGCAAACTGCAACCCCACATCCCTGCAACACTGGAAACCCCCAAATGTGCTCAACTGCAACACCCCCTCATCAAAAGAGGGAACTGCAAATGAGCAACTTAACTTGTGAACAGGCCAGCAAATGAAATCCTCCAGGCAGCTTCAGCTGCAAACTTCCTGCTCTGTTCAACCCAGTCACCCTGCAGGGGGAGGACAAGCACCCAGGAGAGGAAGGAGGGAAGGGTGGGGCTTCTCAGACACTTCACTCTGGATGTCTGTGGCTGAAGAGGAAGGACAAGGACCAGAGGTACAGGGCATTCCTACAGCTGGGTCTGTTTCTCCTGTGCTGCAGGAAAAGCAATCAGGAATTGTCCAAAAAGAGAAAAAAAAGTGACATGGGTATTTTGTAGGCCATTATGGGATGCAGCCAGGTGCTCAGCTGTGGATTGTCATCAGCAACTGCACTCCCTCCTGCCCAGCCCAGCACAGAGGCTCTCAGCTCGGCAGCAGCTGCTGTGAATACCAGCATGAGCATGGAGATGCCCACTGCTGTTCCTGGCCTTTCCTCCCCAGGAGCAGCACAATCTCCTCTCCAGCATGGGTGCAGCACAGGGCTCACACCTCGAGCCCAGCCCCTGCTGTGGCCTTGAAGGTGTCCCTCATGGAGCGCCATGGCAAACGCCCTGCCCCGTGCAACCTCTGCCGCTGCTCCAGCGCAGCCCGGCTGCTGCAAACCATCACATGCTCCCACAGCAACACTGCATCTGCTCCTCCCTTCCTCCTACACGGCCTCCTCCTGCTCCTCTAGTCCCATGTTCAGGACTGACAAATCCGACTGAACTGATGCACTCTCATCTCATCTGAGTATGAAAAGCTCCTGGGAAGCTTTGCCGCTCACTGCAGGGGCCAGGTGAGATACTGCACCTCTGCTCTGCTGCAGCTTTTGGAAACCACCACGAGCAGCAGATGGGTATCCCTCGCTGGGAAATTAAAGTAAGTATTAAAGTACTTGCAACTGCTCAGTGAATTCTCTCTCAGCTTTATCAAAAATGGTATTTCTGATTCAGGCTGTCAGACGCTGGGACAAAAACCCAGAGTGAGGAATACAGACACCAGGATACAGGGAGCTTAGAAAACTGCCTTTATTCTATTAGTTCTTGGAAAAATGAAAATACAGAAAGAGTTTAGTTGGCTGCAGAACAGCAAGAAGTTCACAGGTTAGGAGTCTGATCACTACATGGTAACCAAACTTACACAAAAAGTTTCTTTTTTTTTTTTTAAGTTTTGAAACTGGGTCCAGCAATGAATTTAAGGCAACTGAACAGTTCAGAAGCTTTGAGTGTGAGCAGGCTGTCTTTACTCATCCCTACAGCACGTCATGGAAAAAACTCCTCCTGGGTGTGCAGACCACTCAAATCATTCAAATGGGTCAGACTCTTACAAATGAACAGGGGAAGAGGATCAGCTGCTTTCCATCCGACTTTATTTTCAAATACAGTTTCTTAAAAAACCCAGAACACCTTAACGCAGAGGTTACAAGTAACAGTATTAGGAAATCCAATTATACAAAAAATACTACATCTAAGCTGGGGTAAATAGATTTATTTTTGGTAACATACATTTAAACTGGCACTAATTACACAGTAACTAAAAGGTAACTAACATGAAACCACAGAACCCTCACTTTTCCTTAGCTGAATGGGACTTGGTCATTTCAGAGTGATCACATTTTCAAACTAATGTTTTACACCAAGCCATGAAAATCAGATCTTCCTAAATGTGATAGCACTGAAGCTACGCTCGATTCCATACAGCCATGTAACGGTTGTACTCAATTAGAATAGGACGTTAGTTATAAAGTAGTTACAGACCAATCCTCTGTGTTGACAGCTTTTTCTCTTTCTAGAGAGAAGAAAGAAGATAGAGAATTGTCTTCAATTAGCGCCTGGCATATCCTGTGAGTGCAGAAAAGGTTTGTTAGAGGAATGTTGAGGTTAACCTTGGGTGCACAGATGAATTTGATGCAGATTGTTATAAAAATCATGGTTGGCTTCTAAATACTGGTAGCAAGATGACTCGATTTTTAAATCTCTTAAGTAAATTATAGATAATGAAAAAGGCCAGTAATCATACACTAAGATTAATAAACAGCACTTCAAAATTACTCAAGTGCAGGGTGCTGCTTTGGCCATCTTCCTCTGGCCACGCTTTATAAGAGAAGGCACCCGGACTTTTTCTTGCCACGCCGGGCTTGCAAAGCAGCTCTAGTGGCCATTTCAAACACCTCCCTCACACCGTCTTTGGTCTTTGCCGAACACTCCATGTACCCGAATGCACCAATGCGGTTTGCCATATCCCGGCCTTCCTCGGGTTTGACAGGCTCCTGCAACGGCACAAAAGCAACAGGTGAGAACAGCCCAAACCCACACTGCTCTTCCCCTTCCCACCCAGCTTCCCAACAAATGCGAAGGAATTTCTGGATTAAGTTCAAGTAATGAATTGGTTAGTTAAAAATCCAAAGCCAGAGGACACAATCAGTTTTTTGATATCTCTAAGCTGGAAAGCTGCAAGACTTTTTGAAACTTGAGCAAGTGATTGCTCATTTCTGATGAAACATTTATGCAATTCTTTGCTACCATGGCAAAAAAGCCTATGAACAAATCCCCAAATCAATGCCTCAGTCTTTGTCTAAAATCCCCAAATACTATGCTACAGGTGCAAAACTTCTGGGACAGAGCAGAATGGCTGCAGGCCCAGAGCCAAGCTGGGGGTTTCAGGCTCAATCAGAAAATGAAACCTGCTGATACGCTCAGGAATGAGCAACAGCACCTGTGGTTATTACCTCAGAACACCCACCAACAGAAGTGTTTGCTGTCACATCCTGAACACACCAAACAAACAAAAGCTCTGCAGTGTGTCTCCTAATCAATTCCTTTCTACCTCAGGGATCCATCTCTCCAGCACTGAGAGAAGCTGACTGTAAGTAACCCAATACAACCATTTTCACGGCTGAGGATGCCTTTTCCTGGAACTAAACCTCCAAATATGAGAACCCCCACTCAGTTAAAGGCAATAGATACTCCCTGGTGTGTGCCATGGGTACGTGTTGATCACACAGCCCACAGAAATCGGCAGCCAGCTGTGGGTGCCTCTTTAACACTCTGCTACAACCACCACACACTTTGCTATTTATTGTAAGACTCTGAAAGGAACCTGCCTGCTTCATTTTGGCCAGCTCTCGTCTTGTGTGCTCGTCATTCCTCAGGTCCTTCTTGTTTCCTACCAAGATGATAGGCACGTTGGGGCAGAAATGCTTCACCTCCGGGGTCCACTTCTCTGGGATGTTTTCTGGAAAAAAAAAAAAAAAAATAGAGGCATGACTGTACAAAAACCCACTTCTGGGGAGAGTTTTATTTTAAAGCTTTTACACGCTGCCTGAGTCATTGTAGGTTGATAATCCACACTGATGCCCTCTTGTCTACTCTTCAGAAGGAAGTAAATAGACCTGTTCAGGTGTTACCAAAAAATGAAAGTCTGTCTGTGATAATTTGAAGGCTGAAGGACAGACATGCAACATCTTGGCTTCTCTCAGCAGCTACCTGACAAGCATTAGCATAAGGGACTTCAAAGAACAGCACACAGAATTCTGGAGTAGAAACTTATGGAATATTTTGCTTCAAGAGAAGCATTTTATTTATCTCCAGAAGCTTAAGATGTGCACAACACTGAAGCCTAAGTCTTAACCTCACTTGTTCTTATAAAGCAACACAAAACAACCCCTCTCAGCTCTCCCCTTACTGTAGCAGAAATGTTCCACACACTAATTACAGATACACAGAAACAAAGGTTTGGGGTAAGTAATTTCCAATCTGCCATTTCTCCCTATGTGCAGCAAATGAATTTGTTCTCATACACAAGAAACCTCCTCCTCACATCCCTACATGACTCTATTTTTTTAGTGAAAGAAGGACTTGAGGGCTTTTGAAAGCAAAACCTTGACAAATTCTATACAGCAGGAAGTGCTGAACAGCCTAAAACATCTGGCTGTGTTTTGTTAAGCTCTTAGACATTTGAGATTCACCAGTGGATGTACCTGCAGGCTGCATATCCCCTTTTTATCTTCATGAAATTCCATTCAGCTTTTGAAGAGACATTCACTGTTATGTATTATGGCATATTTTCTTGCTTGAAAGAACAACTTAGACAAGGATTTTGAAGCCAGTTTCTGCACTACAGCCAAACCATCAATTCTGCAGCTGCACCTGGAGTGCTCAGGTGTGCTGGCCTCTAGACGCTGCACACCTGAAAAGCAGTTCACTGCTCCCAGGGGCCCTGGCACCCAGATACTGGTGAGCAGGAAGGTAGGAGAGGGAAGAGAATTTTCATAATCTGGGCAAACACAGAGTGCTGCTGCAGCTCTCGTGATGCTCAGTGCTGCTGGAGAATTCCTTAATGTCTGAAAACCACACACTCAAACCAGCACCAATTCTGAAACTAGGAAAGCTCCCAAGGGAAAATATATTCTACAGTGCAATTTCCATGGGAAATATATTGATACAGAGAAGTGGTTCTGACTCAGAGATCTACTTACCTAAACTATCAGGACTATCAATTGAAAAACACATAAGTATAACATCAGTATCTGGATAAGAAAGCGGTCTAAGTCGATCGTAGTCTTCCTGTCCTGCTGTATCCCACAAAGCCAACTCAACCTGCAAAATGAAAATAAGCAGTCAGTCAGATCACCAGGAAAGTTCTGACTCAGAAGCCAGGAACTCAACAGGATTGAAAAAATTATTTCAGTCAATACTGCTCTAAAGGAGGAGACTACAAGTTCTCCTTTGACAGGAGAACTATTAGGAAACTTACATTCTGTAACTCCAAAAATTAACTTATTGCTGCTTATGAGTCTTTTCTTTATACCTATGACCACTGTCAGTTCTCTAAAAGGACATAAAAGCTACCAGCAGAAAAGCAAGACAGGAGAATTGAAGGGAATCAGCTCCAAAGGCTTGGGAAACTCTCTGACAAGCATCCCAGAAACACCACTTTTCAGTGAAAGTGGACTAAGTATATGCTTTTTAGGATTACACACATTTTCAATGGGTTTAGAGCTGGAATCTGTAGTGACTAAGGAATGTCAAGATTGTACTTATTTGTGCACAAATCTAACAAAACTGATTTGTGTGTAAAGCTTCTTGTTACTAAGAAGCAAATAAAGTACCTAATGTTTTTGGTATTTCTACTTTTGCTGGAGGTAGGGGAGAACACCCCAATAGGATTGTTTAAAACTGTAGAAGGAACAGCCAAGATTATGTTTTCTGGAATTTAAAAACTATAATTAAGCTCTTTAGGTATACTCTTGCTTGAGATTCTCTGATGAGTCTGCCTTCACAATGGAGTGGGTCCCTTCTTCTTTAAACTCTCGAATTCAAAAATCCCAGGAAAAAAGCCACAGCAGCTCAGATAAAGACAGATGGGCAGAACTGGAACCCAAACATGAGCCTGCATGTGCAATGCAACTGTTTAAATTGTGAACAGACAAAGCCTTAAGTTGCACACATATACAAAAATAATCTGTATTTCAGTCAGAAATACTCCTCCTCTCAGAGTCACCTCTGCAGTTGCAAATGGGAATTCTGTAGCAAATGTTCATATTTTTAAAGAGATATCTGTTGACGGTTCCCTCACATGACACTGGAATCAGCGCCTAAAAAACACATCTCCTACCATCATGTCTTTGTCTTCATGTGATTTCTGGACATTTCTGGTAATGCTTTTCTAGGAAGACAGAGTTAAGTGGCTGTCAAACAGAAGAGGCTCAAGCACGGCTCTCCTACAAACTTTTGTAATCAAATTTTCTGAAGACCAAGAGCTTAGGTAAAATATATCCTCTAGTTACAAAAATAAGATCAGCTGATATTGCTCAAGCTGCTCATGCTATTTTTCTTTAGCTACTGGCTGCATATAGCTGATAGGGCACGACTCCGTGTTCACTCATTCAGAGATGTAGAGATTCAGGCAGAAGGGAATGAGGAAGTTTGACTCTGTGACAAGAGAGAAATGGGTATCATACATATTTCAAACAATAGTCCTTAGAGTCTAAGATACAATATAGAAACTGTAGAACCTGTCATTTGGGGAAAAAACATGTCCTAATATTAGTCTAAAAGTAAATTTTCTTTTACTGATTCACATTATGGGAGAGAAAAGATCTTTTTAGACTCAAAAAGCATGAACTATCATGACTAAATCCACAAATCACCCATCCCTGCAACAGCAGGAAATCAGATTTAACATAAGTCCAAAACTAGCTCAAAACCCTCTTTTACTCCAGTCAGGATCAAAAGTGAGCGATTTCAATCCATCAATCACTGCACCTGAACTAGAATGGACTGAAAAATGTCCTGGCTGTACCTGAGCCCAGAGCAAAGGCAATGTCACAGCCAGGGACAAAACAGGGAAGCTCAGCACCATCAGCACCAAAACCTGCCACACGCCTGACCTGCAGTCCCTAGGCAGAGTCAGCTCTGTGTGGGTACAGTACCCAAACAGACACAGGCCGTGGCTGCCTGACAGGGTTTGTGAATAGCTGAGCTTTCAAGGTGCAGAGTTCCTGCTTCGTGTGCTTCTGCAGTATCCTGGAAAGTGACAATTTTGCACATCACTCAGCACCCTGCTGACAGAAGTGCAGAAGGCAACCTACCCAGGGATCAGCACCTACAGCTGCCCCTCGGAGCAGGTGTCTGGCGTGTGTGGTAAACAAAGGGACTCAAGAGGTCCCACTGATTAAAAACTGACTTTCAAAATATTTAAAACTAAAATGAAATATTTTAATGATTAATTTACTGAAGTACAAACTAAAGATGAAGCTCAGTGAGCTGTAGCTACACTTGGCTGCTAAGAATTGTGTTTGTTCAGACAAGCAGGACAGATGATGCTGATGTACACTACAAAAATCAACCTCCTTGAACAACCTGTCTGTCATCTGTTCTCAGAAGGATGCTGCATGTTGCCAGGAGTGGGTATGAAAAGAAAACTCTGCAGGAATTAATCTTTGTTAATTACAATACCAGGTCCCTATCAGAACAGGGACTCTGTTCCAAAGACCAGTAGCCCCATGCCCTCAGCATCTTTGCATTGCTCCACCCCCTCCCACCTGCTGCAACATTCTACCTGGACTGACTGCATGGCTTTTAGAACCTCAGCTTGTGTAAGGTTAGCAGCACCTTGTTAAACAGGCACTGGATAGGAGCACGTTCTAGCAAGGCCAGTATTTTTTTCACACAGGAACATACTTAATATTTAAAAATATATTTACAACATAAGCACTAAGCACGTGTGCTAACCACATATTAAAGAAGTGTAGAGATTTCCATGCTACTCTGAACAAACACCAGTTCATTCCAGCTCTTAGAGAAGGGTTCACATACCTGCTTTCCATCCACTTCAATATCTGCTACGTAATTTTCAAAGACAGTGGGAACATACACTTCAGGGAACTGGTCTTTGCTAAATACAATCAGCAGACAGGTCTTTCCACAGGCACCATCTCCCACTATAACCAGCTTTTTTCGAATGGCTGCCATAGCTGAAAAACAAAACAACAACTTGTTAATTCAATCGCTACAGCTTTTAAGCGAGATGCTAATAATTAATATACCCGGAGTCTCCAATTAATAAGAACTTTAAAAAATTGATTCTATGTGTCCATTAGAGAGACAGATACCTGGACTTGGGGGAGTTCAGATTCCCATCCTTTTAAGAAAAAACACTCCTCAGCACTGATCAACACACTGGTAAGCCCACTAGGCGCAAGAATAACAGAAAGGAGAGAAGATGGGCCTGGTTTAGCCCAGATTTATTGATCGGTTTTGAAGGCTGAGATAGGACCACGCAGAGATAACAAATGAGTGAGCAGCACTATCCCAGGGCACCCTCTCAGAAGTGTATTCCAGGTAATCGTATACAAGATGCTTCAATTTAAGGGCAGTAACATTTTCCTATCACACTGAGTTATCCTAACTGCAAAGTTCTAGTCAGCTGGACTGAGGAGCACCGGCTGCCACAGAGGGTAGTGCACCAAGAGAAGGACCTCAAGGTAACCAGTTCCTCAGATTACAACCACCACTCTGCAAAGGATTTTGGCAGGACACATCTCACTCCTCAACCCACCTTCCTGGGCATCGCTGCTCCCAGGTTAACAGAGCCTGCTGGCAGTTTGCAGTAAGTAAAGGGGGGTACTTAGAAGTGGAGACCCCCGTGGTGCTCCTCACAGATCTCTGCTGTGCAATGTATTGATCTGTATCAGGACCATACAAATACGTGACCTGCTCATAAGCACCTCTCGCCTCAAAAAGACAGTACAAAAGCTGGAAAAGGTTTAGGGGAAGCCCAGAGTCAGGGCGGGGCCGAAAGAGATGGTTGTTTTGGATCTGGCAAACCAAACAAAACCAGCACTATGTATGTGCCTGCTGTCTTCCTTCTTTTCTACAGGCATTTATTTGTGACCAATGCAGGAACAAGCCAGAGATTTAGGGAGTGACCTGGCTACAAGGGAGTGCAATGAGGACAGAAACCATAACGACTTTCTTCTCCATAACACAAAGGCACTCCAGAGGAAGCCGGTTAGTCATCCCATGAAGCTTCCTGGAAATGGAGCAAACAGCAACGCCACCACAATACCTATGACTGCATGACCAAAATACCACAGAGGGAGCACCCTGTGAGTTAATTTTTGCCATGACAAACCCAGAACAAAGTTCTATGAGGATGCCAGGGCTGCTGGCAAGGGGAGAAGGCCTCAAAGAAGTACAGGAGAGATGTAAAGGACACAGCAAAAACATTTTATCCTTTTCACCTCTTCTCTTGCCTCATGAAATTAAGTAAGAAGGTAAAACTACCATCTAAAAGCAAACTTTGGTACTGTTAGGTGGTGAAGAAGCAGTGGATATTACAGAGATTCTGTACTTCAGCTCCAGGTACAGAGAAGGACCATTTCAACCCACCAAGCTGCAAGGGTCAAGGACTGCCTTGTCAGACACCACTGCTCAAGTGATCCAAATCTATCTCTGATGTCAGCTTCTTTCACCTTGCAAATATATATGTACACAAGTCAAACTTACTTACCTTAGAGACTTGGGGTTATTTTTACATTTGTGGAAGGTTTTAAATTATCCAAGCCGTATAAAAGTTTTCTTTCCATAGTGTTAGATAGTTTTGAATACTTTCTAGCAATAGTAGTATTTGAATTTTACAGAACTGGAAATGATCTGTCCTCTGTACCAAGTCAAGATCAACTACTGGTAACTTCTATTTAATGTCAGTTTTGGCTAATCTGCCCTTCAAGTCCTACAAAACCTCTGAAGTCATCTACTCTTGTGCTCCACAATATTTACTATGACAAAACTTCCCTCAATGTGTACCCTTGCCCTTCTTTGATGTAATATAAGCCCATTACTGTTTATGCTGGTTTTTGAGGCCATAAGGAAATGGATTATTCCCTTTCCCCAGTGCAGTTGAGAATATATGCTGTCATTTAGTCTCCTCTTCAGGCAAAACAATGCCAGTTTATTCAAGCCTTCTCTGTAAATCATATTTCCTAGACTTTCCCATTGCTCCTTTCTGGGCAGAGTCCAATTGGCACAAATTTACCAAAGTGTGGAGCCCAAAAGCTGAATTCAGTATTTCTCCTAGGGCTCTATGAACAGTGCCCAGAGCTGAAGGATTAATTTCATTGATCTTCTGGGACACCCTGCTGCTTAAACACCAATCTGGAATTATGTGTGTTTTTCTTTCTTCTTCCCCTCCCCGGAAGACAACACTGTTGATACAGTCAGCTCGTAATTCCTGATAGCTCACAGCCTTTGCTTCATTCAGATGGCTGTACAGTGAGTAGTTTTCTCTTCACACAGCTGAATATCCACTGCCAGGCTTTTATTTCTCCTTACACTGACTGATGTTTTATTCTACCTTCAGGTTCTAGCTCTGTCCTCCACCTTAATCACAGTCTGTCAGATGCAAGTTTAATAGTAATGATTCCCAGATAATTATCTAGGCCATTGATGAAACCGCCCTGGAGTCACAGTGGGTGGCTGAATGGGATAATCTGTCCTTCCTTGCTATCCTCCTCCTTCTCCCTTCTGTGCTAGTGGCTGGGACTGGCCTGTGATGCCTTGAGGTACCTGCAATAGCACCCAGGGCAGGTGACCTTTTGGCATCACCTACGGATAACTGTATTTTTCAATGGATTATCAGATCAACTCTTCCTTTATCTTCCTCTAAATACTTCCGTTACTCAGATTATTTTTTAAGTATTCCTTGCCAGTTGAATTTTATGCTTTGGCCTTCTACATACTTATGCCTAAGGTCTACAAGAAAACTACAATTGTGTAAAAACACTCCCAAACCCATCATTTAATGCAGACCTTTCTACAAATCCTTCCTTAAAAAAGCTTGAAAGATTTATGGATATATATATATATAAAATTTCTTTCAGGAGCTTTATTTTATCTCCTCAGTATCTTTTTCCTGAGAAAAGCCTATCATCAAACTCTCTGCCTGAATGCTTCCTGAGATGGGTTGACATCATTTGGACCCAAGATGCCCTTCAGCAGCGTGTGCTCAACCGCTTCCTTCCCACTGCTCAGGACCCACCCCATGAGGCTCTCCCGCTCAGAGTTCTGTGCAGGACAGTCACCAGGACATATCAAACCTGCTCAACAGTCCCTTCCATCTAGTACATTGAAAATCTAGGGAATTAAAATTCCCTCATCACCAACTTCTAGAGGATCCTTCTGGAATGTCACAAAAAGCCTCAACCGCATTATCATTTTTTTGGTGACCCATGGCATCCTTCTATTTTTTACTTTAGTTTCACCTTCTGCAGCATTACTACAGAACAATTCCTTCTAGAACAAGCATGTTGTATAAAATTCAATTCAGGATGCAAAGATCACCACTTATAATCTCCAATTTTCAGAAGCAACCCAGATTATAAATGCTGGGTAGATATAGATGCCTCAGGATGTCAGCTCTGATCATTAGATAAGACACCTCCATCCACCTCGGAAGGAAGTCACCAAACATCACAACCACTTCTTTCTACTTACCATTATCAGTGAACCATAGAATGGTTTGGGTTGGAAGGGACCTTCAAGATCATATCATTCCAACCCCCTGCCATGGGCAGGGACACCTTTCACTAGACCAGGTTACGAAAGCCTCATCCAACCTTGAACACTTCCTAATTTAGGAATTCCTTGAATTTCCTTATTTAGAGGATTCAGTGTACAGATCAGCATCTTTCAGCTAGTTATTTTTAGCTACAACAAATACATTCCTCTCCAGTGGGCAGCTGTAAGGGGTTGTCAAGTCTGGCAAAGACTCAGAAAAGCAACATCTTGGTAGCACAATAGAGAAAAAAATGGATTGTTAGAATGGAGCTACATCTTAGTGGTGCGTGTCACAAGGACAACACTAACAGCATTCACAGCAGTCGGGTCTTTCTGCTGCATTCTGACATGCTCCAGTTTTCTTAATCAAGTATTCTGAAACATGGAAATACATCAAATTCGTACCAGCAGTATGTGGGAATCAAAGCACTTCGCTGGCCTGAAGAGTTTCATTTAAGATGCACATTACACACAATTTAGTATTTGCTGCAGCACAGCTTTTCACCAGTGAGTTAATGTCTGCATTTAGAGCTAAAAAACCCCTATGAACTACCTGGAAGGATATAACAAACAGACCAAATCCAAGCTACTACTACCTCACTGCAACTGAACACAAGTACTACATATTCATCCTTTTACACAATGCAGAGAGCAAGGAGAGTCCAATAAACCCAGAAAGCTGCTGGAACTGCATCACTGATGATGCACGCAGAACACTGAGCAAGAAATATTTTATCCCAATTAGTGTAGCAGAATGGCTGCAGTGATCTTCGAGGAGAACCTGTGCTGTCTTCTGCAGCAAGGCAACAGATCTGCAATTTTTCCTACTCTTAAATGAACCACTCCTCCCACCTTTGCATTTATAGGATTCTCAAAACCAGCTAGTCTGCTAGATTCAAAGTGGAAACTCTCACAACATGACTCAAGTGACTCATCCGAATGGAAGAGATTCAATTATGACATTTCCTCAGCCTAGGCCAGTGTCTTTCACAGGTATTACAGGAGCTTTAGACATCATTTACTCAATCCCACTAAAATCACAGGAGGTTACAACACAAGGAGCTCCTGTTTGCCAAGTTGCCACACTAATATCCTTGTTACAGGAGGCTGCTGTTTCTAAGTACAGTGACGCTCCAAGGCTCCTGCAGCATAAAGTCCTGCTTGTTAAGGGAATCCACCAAATACTCCAGAAGAATTAGAAATGGGGACAGTATTTTTTCCCATGTTTTAAACATACTCCCCCCAGATATTACTGTTTACTGCAAGGGAATTTGTCTCTTCAGCACGCTATTTATTTTCCCAAGGAACAACTTTTCCAGTGCCTCCTCTCCTGCAGGTCCCAAGGCCACACAGCAAGAGTGAGGATTGTGGACACACTGTTGACATTCTGAAGTTGGATAGGCTGGCAACAAACATGCCAGGTTCGTCTGTCTCACTCTGGATCTCATCCTGGAGAAAGTAATTGATGGAAGCAACAGCCCTTTACCATCACATAGGTATCACAACTATATTTAATTTCAATTACCAATTAACTACTAGTAACTTTATGTTGCCTGCTATGCTATACAAGCAGATCCTTTGCATAATGGAGAATTTTGTAAAAAAAAAAATAAATTTCTGGATTATTGCATGTCAGCAAGAACCCAGCAGAAGCAGTTCAGAAGCAGCTCAGCATGAAGTAAAGATGCTGGGGGTGGTGGGGGGAACATCCTTTAAATCCTTTCCCAGCTAATCTTTTTGAAGTCCTTAAAACCAAAATGTTGGAAGGTGAAGGTTTTGAAATCTTAGAAAGACTGCCTTGCTGCTGACTCCTCTACGTAGCACTGAAGCAGTTTGCTGCTGAATGAATTACAGCCTGGCCCTCTTCTCACTTGCTTCATTTCCCCTTCATTCAGTCAGCCCTGCCCTGGGCAGCAGGAGGAACAAGAGGCAGGCTGAGGGACCAGAAGAAGAAACCCTGCTCAAGTGTCACCCACCCTGACCAGTGAGGCCCTGCCCTCTACCTACCACAGGGGAGAACTGACTCTGTCCCAGTCCCTCAACTGCCTCTGCCTCAGTACCTGCATTTACTCTTAAAATAGACTCACTTTTGGTCAAGTCTGAGGGGGAGGAAGAAAGTTTTCCCAAAGACTCCAGGGATGAAGAGGAGCTGGGCTTTTCCCACAGTTTTCTTCTGGTCATCTATCAAGGTCTGGCATCAAAACTGAGAACTAGCAAAGCAATATGCAGTCCAAAGTTGATCAGCCCAGAAGAAAATAGGTCTGATTTTAGGGCAGCTGTGTACAGCCAGTGAAGAAAGAGATTGAGCACAGAGCATCTGAGTGGGTGAAGTGGTCCAAAGACTATGACCAGGGAATGGGGAGGGGTCAGACAAACAGGCCAGGAGGAGAATGGCAGAACTCCTCTAGAACAGAATCCAGGATTCCCACATCTCCCAACAGCAGGCAAGCATCTCAACCTCCTCCTCCACTGAAGTCCCAATGGAAAATGTCAGCAACTATACATTCTGTAATCCTTTTTCGCTGCTCACTTCTCATTAGTGAAAGCATATATAAACAAATATCAGAAATACTGCAGCTTGCTGCTGAAATGCTAATCCTGCTACCTTAAATCAGCTTCCTTCAGCATATGTAAGCCTATGTGTGCTATCATGCCATTTTTCCCCACATGATCAACACAGGATGGCCCTGCTCTTACATAGCAATAGTTGTGAAGTAAGAGAAACTATGACCCCAATTCACCTCTTAGAGAAGCTGCAAACTGGGAGGCCAACAGCCTTGGGACTGAAATAAAAGTAAGAAAAAAATTAAGGAAAAACGTGACTCGATCACATAGAGGAGTCAGATACAACCCATGTTTCTGCTACAAGGTTCCTAACACATCCTGGAAGAAGTACATACCCCAAAACATGCTGCAAGTGACCACTTATTTGTTGTCTGAACTGATCTGTACAGCCACACTGACAGTAAAGCCAGACACACTCTGAGCTCAGAGTCATTTGCTCTTTTGACACCATGAACAACCTGAAATCAAGCATTACTGGGGTGGAAACTCAGTTCAATTCCAAGCCATCAGAATAAAAACACTAAAAACATGAATGTGGTCACCTCTAACAAGGGGACAGTCAACACATTTCATTGTAATGACTAAGATTTTCTTAATTTTGTGCAAGTTTGCCTGTGGACACTTGCACTCATAAACCAAAAAGCCACATTATTTAAAGTGTTGCTAACAAGGCCTTTGAGAAATAGCTATATTTATATTCCTTACTGCAGCCAGTATATAAAGCAGTTTGACAGTACTGCAAAATAGACCTATTTCTAACTACAGCACTATGTGGGAGCAGTTGGTGAGAAAAAGCTATCTGCTGGGTTTTTTGGGAGGGTTACATATGAAATCTAACACTTGAAAAAAGTTCCAAAGCTGGCAAAGCATAGGGCAGGCTACTGATGTTGCACATTAAATTTAATCCACAGAGAAATGGAAATTTTCTGTTTTAAGACTGAAGTACAATTGAAAAACTGACACAGAAGGTCAGCAGAGTATCCAATGGGATTAAACACTCAACACAGGTCCACTGGGAAGGTCTTTGGACAGGGCAAGCTGTGTGTTCAGCTTTCTGATAACAGTTCATTCAGCCTGTGTCAACCAGGCTCAAGTCTGGCATGTTTTACTAGTTTGGAAAAAGTGCCTTGCAAACAGAGCTGTACATTTCCAGAGCCAGTTTTAAATCAGGAGCAGCATAGCTGTGTTCACCCCCAGCTAATAAACCTCCGCAGGTCTCAGCTAACTCCACAAATAACCAGCTCAAGCCTCTTTGTACCACATCACCAGAACTGGGAACAGGGTCAGCTTAACTGCATTAGGTCTTAGCAACATTGGTTGCCTGCCCCAGTGAACCCTTAATGACTGATTAATTTTATACAGTCATTAAGAGTTATCCAAAAGTACACAATAGGTATTTAATAGCCACGGGCATACAGTGCATCTTCGTTAAGGGCACAGGGTGTTGTTCATGCTGCCTCTGCAATGGCTGTGATGGGGCAGGAGATTCCTCATGCAGTCTAAAGCCTGCCAGTGCAATGTTTTGGAGGAAACCTGAATCACTCGTCAGCACTAGATCTGTGTTGAGTGTCATGCGGACACAGGACGTCTAATCCGAGATATCATGTGAAGTCTCAAAGTAGGATTCATCTTATCAAATTACAGCCTTCGCCCTTTGCTTTCCTCTTCAGGAAAAATCCTGTATGACAACACACAATTCATCTTCCTGTCAGAGAAGAAAATTGTTTTGGATTCTAATAAATTTACTTGATTTTTAACCGCCGCAGGAAAGAGCGGTGGTTAAAAATCAAACACTTTGCTTTGCTCTCCTTCCCTGTACAGAGCACTTGCCTGTGCTTTACAGGAATGATGCCTCAGCACTGCCAAGTGCTCCCAGGAATACACAAACTATCTTCTGTTAAAACACCCAAACCATGATCTGTGCAACCCTCTACACCCAGCACGGTGTCCCACAAGCAGCTGCAACATGGACACTGACCACTGGACCAACTTGTTCCTGCACCTAAACTTACACCTAGAGACTCACAGACCAAATGTTACTACCTACACGCATGGAAATAGGTACATTGACTTAGGAGTTGGGTCTCTCCACCTTAGTGCCTGGCATTCCAGATAAGCTCAGGACTGGATTCTTGTGCTAAAGGAGAAGAGGAAAAATGAACAAGAAGCTTCCCCCTGCATGCTCGCCAGCCTTCAGCTCAGGAGCTCCTTGGGTCAGATGTGGTTCCCATGAATTTGGTAACCTCAAACAGATTTCTCCTCCATGAGCTTGTCCAGACTCCCTTTGAACCCATGTAAACTTCCAGCACACACAACATCCTGTTGGAGGGAGTTCCCACAACTTAATTACACATTGTGTAAAGCCACTTCCTTCAAATTCAAGATTGTCCCTATTAGTTTCTTTTACTGCCTCCTAACTCCGAAATGGAAAGGGAGTGAACAATTTGCCTCCACTCACCCTCTTCCTGCTGCTCACATAACAGCCTTTCCAGACTGAAGCATTCTAACATAGAGCTGGTTGTTGGTTTTGTTTTTTTTTTAATTACCTCTACACCTTTGAGAGTAGTGACTGTCTATTCCTGGCTTAAGGAGTAACAAAGTGGTAGAGGTGTCACGGCGAAGTGCGTCAGGCAGGAGGGCCCTTGAGAGCCCAGCAGCACAGCACTGTGTTCCTTCCCATGCCACACTGTCCATCACAGCTCCAAATGCCCCAGGGCTGCTGCAGCACAGCTCCAGGAGCAGGAGCCTTAAATCCATTCACACAGTATCAGAGAACCACACCCTGATCTGCGTTTCAAATGCAAACAAGCCACAGTTTGGTCATTCCCCAGTAGGTTTCACCCCATGCATTAACTCAAGTGCAGACCATCTTGACTTTAAAATAGCAGTAACAGAGAATCCTATACCATGCTCCTCACTCCAGCAGTCTGTTACATTTTCTGCATTATGATGAGGTTTTTCTTGTCACTTCCTTGCTTCTTCAGCCTCTGCAAATTTCCCATTACTGGTGTTTTGCATTTCTTCCAGGTGACCACTAAGAATCACAGCCCAAGAGTCCAACTCCTTCATGTTCTCACTACACACAGACTCACTTGAGCCTCCACTTGCCTTTTACAGCTGCCCTCTTTCTACTAAATCTAATATGAACCATATTGATTTTGTTCTGGCTTAGTTTCTCACTGAAAATGACATGCAATTACTGTCAAGTGCTAACTGAAGGCTAAGATGAACACTTGCACTTAAGAACCAAACTAAAACAATTAACACCACTTGTTTCTATTTCCCCCAGCCCAGGCTGAATGACATTGCCTTAATTCTTCCCTGAACGCTTTGTTACTTATTCCATTATTGTACCTGGGATTGATGTCTTAGTCTGATGGGATTATAATCATTAAGACTGTCCTACTTCTCTTTATTATTACTGCATATTAGCATTCTTTCAAACACAAACTGCTGCAGCATGTAAAGAGCTTTCTGGAAAAAAAATTACATAAACCCCTTCCATTTTCAGGCCAGAGATCCTCAGAACTAAGATGTATATCAAAACAGAGGTGTCAATTACCAAGTCTGGTCAGATTAGGTGTGCAATCATTCAACCTTTTTTTTTTTTTTTTAATTTAATGAGATAATCAAAATACCTGATTACGCGGAAGTTCCCTGTGTATAGATAAGTAACTGCCAAAAGATAGGAAACCAGGCAGAAGGAAATGCTCAGTGCTCTCAGAAAAACACCCGTGGAACCTGCACAGCTCAAAATTCATAAATTACCTGAAAAAGCAAAGAAAAATAGCTATACAACAAAATTTACTGATGATGTCAAGATGTAGAGGTAATAAAAGCAAGGGCTAACTGTGATGGATTTCAGACCTTCAACAGGTTCTGTACCTTGGCAATAAAATTTGAAAGAGAGAACTGTGAAGTGATACGCAACATAAAAACCACATTCAACTTCCTATATGAAATGACGGACTGGGAGCTGATCCCTGCCACTCAAGGACAGTATTTAAAGGTTATATAGTTAATTCCTTTAAAATACAAGCTCAATACTCCGGAGTGCTACAATTTTAAATATTCCAGTATTAAGATCTAGGAGAAAAGGAACAAACCAGAAACCATTAAGATGATGTCTGAATCCATCGCATGACTGCATCTTCTGATGTGTGCAGCTGTGATCCTCCCCATGTCAAAAGGCTATAAATGAACTGGAAATGACTCAGAGCAGGGCACACGGATGATTAAACTACACAACAGTGGCCATATGAGGAACAACTACAGCAGAACTGGAAAAAGGACAGTCTGGAAGAGACACAACCACAGAAGAAAATAACTGGATGCTTCTCTCAGACCCTAAGGAGAGGTGAGCAAAGCCGGGGCCTGAAACCAGGACAAGGGTACAGGGGATGAGCCAGCTTGAGAGCAAAGGCAGGCAGGCCTCCCAGCAGGACACATGGCAAGGCCTTGCCACATTTCAACTTTTTATATCCATAATTTCATAGTCATTCGAGCTCCTTTTTCCTCCCAGTTACCTTCCATGATTTTGGGCCTCTGTTTTCTATTTTCTATGTTCAGTTACTACTTTTCTCTTATTTCATCTGTAGGGCTTTCTTGCACTGTTTTTTAAGCATGAACAAAACAGATGCCTTAATTTCCTTTCCAAGCCAGGTTATTTAATTCACATTCAACACTTGGAAGGAGAAAAATACTGCAAAAGAAGGTTCCTGAAAGATCTTTTTAAAGCATGTTTAAGTGAAAATTTTTAAAAACTAAACCAGCACTATGTGCAAGGAAAACTCTGTCTTAACACTGTCAACGCGCATCCTGTTTTGTTAACACCAAACATAGCAGGGTGCCCCTGATCAACTACCTGCAAAGTTCACCCCTATACTGTTCACCTCCCTATTGCTATATAATTAGTAAATTAACACCATTTCAGAACCCAGGAAAGAAGACTAATTCGAGCATTTCTCCCTTGTCTTTCTCTACCATGACAAGTTTGTCTCCAAGACTGAAGGCAAAGTTTGGATTTTGGGGGCAGAAAGCAGGATTTTGTCCTCAGGATCTGTGGTTGCCATTGCTGTCCTTGCCCCTCACAGAACATTCTTGCTCGTTTGCCCCCACTGACTACATCTTTGCTATCTGTAGGCACATCGACTTACGAGAGCACTTCTCTTATGCAATACCGAGTCCCAAGATTACTTTGCACAAAATGAGATTAGGGCTTAATATTGAGGTAATTATAGTAGATCTTTGGATTTCCTTGCGTGTGTAATCTGCAAAACGCTTTGCATTCGGGCCAGATTTTTCTTGGTGTCCTCTCTTCCCAGACATCTCCTGCATGTCAGATGGGATGTGGGGCACCTCACACTGAGCAAAGCAGGCTTCTGCTTGGGCGAGGTGGCTCTGTCTTCAGGCATTGGCAGTAAAGCACATATGGACAAGAAAAACTAACCTAACTTTTCCAGAC
Organism: Pachycephala philippinensis; assembly: GCA_013397055.1. Classification (NCBI taxonomy): domain Eukaryota; kingdom Metazoa; phylum Chordata; class Aves; order Passeriformes; genus Pachycephala; species Pachycephala philippinensis. The sequence goes on along the minus strand of VWZT01005160.1, from coordinate 76,853 downwards.
AACCATCTTCTTGTACCCACACTGACACTCACCTGTGTTCCTTCCTCCTCTCCTCCCACCACAAGACATCTGTTGAAACTGCACTGGTTCACATCAAACACCAAGCAAGCCCAACACTGCCTGACACATGCAGGTATCTCAGACAGAGTAAAAGACGGAGCAAATGCATTGATACCTCTGCAAGTGTATTTTCTCAGTTGCCAGCTTGGGGGTAATTTTTTTTTTTTTAATTCTTTGTGCCCAACAGCCGATTTGACAGTGTTTTCTCCTGTGATTTCATCTGTTTGGTTCTGAAGCCACGTAAATCATTGTCATTCAAAGCACTCTGTGGCGCTGCATTCTGTGGTCTCAGTGCAGACTGAGGGAGAGGCACCATCAGTTTTGATCTAGCGTAGACTGTGCTTGGTCATGTCTTTGCCAAGCTGAAGAGTTCAAATCTTTTTAAGCACCCCTTGTATGGAATCCATTCCTTATCTCTGATCACTCTTTTCAGCCTCATCTCTGCTTTTCCAGTTGCAATGTATCTATCTCAAAGCACATCTTTCTTTGTGCCAACCCACTGTAATCAGCGTGTTGAGGACTAAGAGCCATGATGCTATCCCTCTCTTTTCCTTTTTTTATTCCTTTCCCAAAGCCCCTCATACAAACTCATAGGATCACTGTTGAACACTAAACTTCCATTTTTACAGAATTATGGCAAGCTCTTCCTTTTAAGTGGCAATAATTAACTTTCACCCCATCAGTGCATAAACAAACTAAGATTACCCCCCTGCTTTGCAGTTATCTGGAACAAATTTCATTTGGCATTTTGCTGACTGTAATTCAGTGTCAGAAGGACAAGCTACAATTCTTTCTCATCAGCTCTTGTCTCTTCTTTCCTTCCTCCTCAACACCTTTCTCATCAGATCATTTATGAATACGCTGAACAGTAGAGGTGTAACACAGATCCCTCTTCTCTTGTCCCAAACTTCCCTTCTCTGTGCATCTCAAGTCATTCAAAACCTCCAGTAGATATGAGCTGCACCATTTCCTTTGCAAAAGCCACACTGGCTTTCTGCTACTCTAAGTTGTTAGTCCATCTGGTTAGCTTTTTTTTTGGCTTTTATTTTTTAAAAAGGCACTGAACTGTGATATCCTGCTGAACTATCTTTAAGAACTGCTACCACATAAATCCTCTTCTATTTCTCTGGCTTGAAGGTATTGAGAAGTTACACAGCGTAATTAGTAATTCGGTCATTTCAGGCCTGAATTTCCTTTGGAACCCCTGGGCAAGCACCATCTGGTCTTGGCATCTTGTAACTGTATTTATCACTTTGCTCTATAAATTACTTTGCTGACAATTCAAGCAGAGACAGATCTTCCAATGAGTCCTGTTCTCCATAAAGAGATTATCTGGCACAGGGAACCTCTTCGGACTTTTGGACTCCTCCATGGGAAACAGGAATGCACATAAGTCATCTAACTTTCTACTCATGGCTTCAACATCAAATATTTCTTTCACTTCTTCATCTATTGGCCCTCCAAACTCCAGCACCTTTCTTGTTTCTGATGAACTTGGAATTATTTTTTTTTTTTGGTATTAGTATGATGTTTCTCAGAGTCTCTCTGGCAGGTCCTTGTATTTTTCATTTGACTTGCCAGAGTTCACGTTCTTATTTACTTTTCTGGTCAACTTCATGACTTAAACTTTCTGAAAGGCTGTATTCTTATTTCTAATACTTTCTTTATCCCAAACTGCATGCTCATTCTCATCTGTCAACATTCCACAGTATAATTTAAAATCCTCCCAACAACATTTTCAATTTCAAGCGCTGAAGCCTAGTTCTGCTGTGGTTTACATGGAACCCAGCCTTTCCAAACAGCTCTTGAACTGAGGTTCAAAAAATGAGCCAATTCACTTGGTCAGCACCCAGTCAAGATCCCACTGTGAGACGGCCTTCTCACTTCCCACAATTTCAACAGAGCAGATGGGAGGTGAAGAATAAAGAGCCTCCAGGTGTAAAATATAAGAAAAATGAAATGCTAGCAAAGAATGCAAACAGAGATAACTGGTACTTGGACAGCTGCTAGTTCTTTCAAACCACTTACACACACAAAGACAACCTTCCTTAAAACTGTGAAGATGAGGAGGAGGAATCCCTTTGTACACATCCACAGTAGTGACTTGCTCCAACTGTGACAGTTCAGGCCAGGTGAGACAGAACTATTTATGGTTGCAAAGCACTGCTAATTAACTGAGCAAAGAGGCTGAATTGAGCCCTGTTTCTGATTAAAAAAACAACAATAAAAAAAGCAAGCAGAAAACCCACAACTGTCAGAGCCTGAGGAAAGCAAAACCTCATATTTGGTGTACTGCCCAATTTTACTGGGTATACTTGTGACCCTCCATCTGTTCCTTTTACAAGGGACCTTGGTCATGAAAGGTGGTCAAAGACAGCAAACCTTCTTCTGATTAGTTTAATTAGATGATTCACTTAGGAAGGACTCGGTGTTAGTTGTGTGGATGGCAAATATCTTGATTAAAAGGTGGTCTATAGATATCTTAGTTCAACTTTTATAGTCTCAAATGTCTTTCCCAAATGAAAATATGGTGATAGGAAAAGGACAGAAGAGAGGATGGACAGGGCAGTGTCACTCTACCAACTCCAATTACCTTTTGGTACTTTATTCACAGTTCAGAATGAGTGGTAACAGAGATCCCATCAAGACCAGAAGGCACCCAGACACCAAACAGTAGTGTAAAAGTAGCAGTAACTTAACCAGTGTACCACAGACAGTATTTTGGGATATTTTTGCTTATTTTTGAGATTAAATGAAAAGTAATAAGCAACTACCTCTTTCTATTTAGCTACTCACTATTTATAGCAGGAGAGGAATTACACTGAAAGACGAGGAGCAGAGGATTTTCATCATGCACTCAGGTGTGGGCAGGTGCATAGCTGTACCCTGAGAATGAAGGTCAGCTGTCATTTGGTGCATTTATTTTGCACTGCACTGTTCTGTATTACAGAGTTTCACTCTTATTATGTGTTTTACTAGGACAAGCTCATCATGGATTAATTTAATATTTCAAGGACACACTGGCTGTAGTTTATCAACATGCTAACTTCCTCAAACTCATCCATTACACTTCTCCTCCACGTTAGTTCAAACTGCATTTAAAGACACATTGTAAGGCAACAGAGAAGAATATGAGAGAGGTGAGATTTAGTATTAAAGGTAAAAGATGATGTCCGAGCGGAGACTTGGAAAGAACCTGATGATACCACAGCAGCAGGGAATAAAATATTAGAGAAACTGAGAAGGTACAATTGGCTAATGAAAAGGCAGCCAAGGTCAGAAATGTCTAGGGCAGAGGACACCACAGACATGGTGTGAAGAAGAGCCCACAGGCTTCTGGGCAATGTAAATACATTGAGAGAAAAAGATAAAGTGTAAGAAAAATGAAGAAAGATGATGATACTTCCAAGACCCCTCCAAAACGTTTCCATTTGGAATTTGCTTATCTGAAGAGCCATCACCAGTCCTACATCCTGGTGGCGGTTAAGATCATTTAGGATGTTTTTACTGTCAATTCCTGGCTCAGAGAACTCCCCGCCTCTGGCGCTCGGCTGCTGTGGCACTCAGCCAGAGCGTGAGCTTGGTGAACGAGGAGGGATAACATGAGAGCTGCTCAGCTGAGCTCTGCTGTGACTGAATTTATTTTGCCCCTTGTGTGAAGGTGCATTCATGTCCTGAAAAATTATTTTTAAAAACCCAGTGTATTCTAGTGTTAAATGATATAAATCACCCATTCAAATTAATTTATGTCAAACATTTATGCTGAACATGCTGTTAAACATTCCAGTGAACTAATTAAAGTGAAATAAGGCTAATGTTTTTCTTTTTTTAAACATGCAGCCTCGGTCCAAATCAGTGCCAGAATTAGACTCTGTATTTATTTGAACGAGAAATGCCAGTGCTGTGTGGCTGGAGACCTGGGTAAGGCCAGAATGGGGCAGAAGGAAGGCACACATGTATCAGAAAAGCCTTCAACAGAAAGCAAATATTTTCACAAACAATCTTTTCAGGGAGGGAAAGACTTCATATTTCCATAGTGGGAAAAAAATCCCCAAATAAAGCCATCAGAGAATCTAATATTTTGGATCACAAACAACATTTAGGGCACTTAAAATTAACTCTTGAGATTTCTGAGATAAAACGATTAATAGAAGTTTGCTTCTAGAAGTTCACCATTTCTAACTCACAGAGATGGCAGAATTGACACTTAGGCTAAGCTCTGGGGGGAAAAAAATCAACAAACTTAACATTCCCTAGGGAGGTCTTAGGGTTTAATTTTCTCCAAATCCTGTATCACACAGAGAAAGGGTGGGTGGGAACCACTGCTCATGAAGGCTTCCCTGCAACAAACAGGTGAACTGTACCAGGAGAGAAACAAAAGCTGGATATGAGGCAGCAACTAAAAACAAACAAACCCCCGTTCCAGACACCTCTTAAAGGGATATCAAAGTATCTGTGGTATCATTTGGCTGGGAACAACACTTCATCCTGAGTGTCTGTAATAACTAACTCTGCAAACCTCTGGGAGAAGTTTTTGGGTCTTATTTTTAAAACCCAAACACAACAGAAGTAGTCTGGAGGTTCCTCTTGCCCTCGAAGGAATGGGTTTCCTGGCAGAAAAGGTTTATGCAGGGTGTAGTTTAACACCGGGCAGTTCTCAGCCCAGGTAAGGCTGTCGGGGCACAGGACTCCGGTCGTGTCAAAGCACCCCCGGCCCTTCCCCGGCCTGCTGCAGCCGCCCCACCAAAAAAACACCGCCCAAACTTTCCAGTCGCGCTCCAAAGGCCGATTCCTCCCCAGGCTAAAAGTTCAACGGCGCACAAACCCCTGGCAGCCC
>VWZT01005160.1:58377-71388 GCA_013397055.1 Pachycephala philippinensis | reverse complement strand
CCGCCCCGCCCGGCCGCGCGCGCGCGCCCGCCGCTCGGCCAATCGGCGCGGCCGCGCGCGGGGGCTGCCGGGAAGGGCCGCTATAAAAACGCCGGTGCTATTTACGCCGCGCGGGCTGGGCATCGGTAGGGTGTGCGTGTGGTGTTCTGCTGCTGCCGCCGCCCTTGGAGCTGCCGGGCTTCCCGCGGCCTCATCGGTGCCTACCCCATGCGGAGTTATCGATGCTGGGCATGGCCCCTCCGCAGCAGCTGGAGAAAAGGCGGCTGTGGTGGGAACTCGCATCGCGGCGCCTCGTTTGCCTATGGGCGGTTCGGTTTCCCCTTTCTTCCAGTGGAGTCACACCTCGAGTCCTGTGCCTGGTTCTGGGTCCCTCAGTTCAGGGCGGGCATTGGGGTGCTGGAGCGTGTCGAGAGAAGGGCAGTGAAGCTAACGGAGGGTCTGGGGCACAAGTCCTGTGAGGAGCATCTGAGGGTGTTTAGCCTGGAGAAAAGGAGGCTCGGGGGTGACCTTGCCACTCTGCACAACTCCTGGCAAAAAGTTGTAGCCAGGTGGGAATCGGCCTCTTCTGTCTGGTGACTAGTGACAGGATGAGAGGATGTAGTCTTAAACTGCACCGTGTTGGATATTAGCAAGAGTTTCTTCACAGGAAGGCTGGAGTCACTGCCCCTGGAGGTGTTTAAGGATGGCTGGCTGTGGCACTCAGTGCCATGGTCTGCTTGGCATCGGGGAGTTTGGTCGTAGGTTGGATTTGATTATCTCAGGTCTTTTACGACCCAGTCGATTCTGTTAAAGGTGGCTGGTTGGTGGATATGGTGGTATTAAAGTGCCCAATTTTGTCTGTGGGCCTGTTTATTCTAGTGGAGCAGATGAGTTCTGCTCTTAGCAGGCACTGAGCAGAGCTATTGGAGCTGGAGGAAGCTCACAGGCAGCACAGAGCAGGGGCTGGAAGAGCTGGACTCACTGACAGCATCTCCTAAGCGTTTCTGTGGTGAGCTTAATGGCAAGGATTGCCCTCATCCCAGGATGCACAGCCCCGTGGTTGATGCAGTGTACCTTGGAGGAAGGGTTTTTTCCTTCCTTGCCCACCTGAGAAGGTTCAACAGGTGGAACTGGCCTCAGGGGATGCAGGGGGGCATCACTGCAAAGGGAATGTGTGTATGGAGAGGGCTGATGACAAGCAGCCCATGGTGTCTCTCAGGGTTCCCTTGTGAACAGGCACAGCAGCCTTTAGCTGGCATTCGGGGATGGCCTGTTTAACCTGGACACTCAAAGTGAAACTGGTGCTGTGCTGGTGCATGATCTTAAGTGTTTCTCCCCATTCCCTCATTTGCCAACATTTGCATTGCCAGCTAACTTTAGCCTGATCTTTTTATGGACTGCTCTGGTGGCAGCAGAGGGAAGGTGCTGCTTAGCCCCTCTCAGTAAGCAGGTCCCTGGGACTGGCTTGCTCTGTAAAGCATTGCAAGGAAGGTGACTTAATCAAGCAAACATTTGATTCTAACTGCTAAATGGTTTTTACAGCTTGGTACCAGTTCTTGATGGATGACTGACAGTGTGCACAGTCAGAGGCCCGTGATAGTTTATTCTGTGGCTGCCCAGTACACCTCCACCTCTGATGCTGAGACAAAAGTTCATTTGCCTGAAGTCCATAGGGAAATTACCTGTGGTTTGGACACCGGCTTGGTGGGGCTTGAACCAGAAATCAGTTATTTCTAGGCCATAAGTTCTTTTCATAATTGCTTTTTATTACTGTTTGATAGAGATCCTTGTGGCCTACTACTTTTTTTTTTTCATGATCCATTGGGAAATTTGGCCTTTGTTTACAAAACACTGTCAGGTGTTTTGATCACAGTGTGTGTGCTTCCTTTTCCTAGCAGCAGCTCCCTGCCCCAGGGAGAGCACTCGCTGAATTTGGATGGGCCTGTGGCCCCAGGTCCTGCTCTCTCAGGTGGGCACTGTTTGGGCACGATGTTAATGAAAGTATTTCAGGAGCTGATCTTTCCCCATTTGGTGGGTAAGTAGCTTTTAGTGGATTCAAAACTGATTTTAATCAATGTAGCAAACAAGCTCTACTGCCAGCAATGAGGATCTTCAGTCTAACTCTCTCTGTAAACCACACATTCTGAAATTGTCTGTGGTGTGAACTTGCCACCTTCTCTTGCCTCATGGGTGTCATTGTTCAGAAGTCTTCATCCTGACTTTCACACTGACCAGGACCCCACTAGGTTTTCCACTTCAAGGGTGAGAAGGTGCTGCAGAAGTGCAGCTCTTCGCATATGACATGTGGAGACTTTGTTTATGAATTAAAGTAATGTATTCAGAAACAATTAGTTTGGTCATAAACATAAGTCCCTCCCTCCCGTCAATTTTTTTTTTTCCCAAGATAAGGGCCCATACAGGGGAAAAATGGTTTTTTAACTGAGTGCCATGAACAGCTGAAACACCCCTGAATATCTTGCAGATATTTTTATTGCAGAGATAGCTTATGCAATCAATTCCACTTAAGTCAGTCTTTCAAGTGTGTTTACAGCTATCAGAAAAAAAAAAAACAAACCAATACTGAGAAGAAATAATAGGAAACAGTAGCTGCTAAGGTTTTTTTTTTTTTCCCTTAGGGAATGTACCATGGGTTATATTTTTGGTCAAGCTGTACACTTGACTGAAGAGTAAATGTAGTTTCTGTGCCAGGAAGCTGAGAGCTTTCTTCAAATACCACAGCATTGACATGATTTAGTAAGAATCCTTCCATAACTCACCCATTAGTTAATTGCGTTATAATTTGCTTTTAAAAGTCTTGTCAGGAACTGGGAATGGTATCTAAAAGTGTTTGCCAACCAAACATGATGGTATGTCAATGTTGTCTTTGTTCTAGAGGTGTAGGCTGAGCAGTGTAAAGCATGTGTCTACCACAATAAAAATGTGGGTTTGTGTCTGTTGTTTAAAAAAAAAAAACAAAAACAAAACCAGCCCAAAAATCCCCAACAACTTACCCTTCCCAGCTGATTTGGATAGCCAGCTCCTAATGTCAAGAACTTTTATCTGAACCCAGGCAGCTCAGATTCATAAAGGATGAAAATTAGCAGGTCAAGCCAAGCATGCCAAGTGTCTTTCCTATTTCCTCATATGTGGCCTAATTAAGCAAATGGGAACTCTCCCAGTGGTGCCAATATAAAAAAAACTGTAAATCCAGCAGAGTCCAAACCAAAAGGAGATCTATTTCTTCCATGTAGGACATCAGTCTTCCTCCGTGCCTAGTCTACACCACATTTAGGCCAAGTGCAGGCCTTGATGAAGTTAGTTTTTGATCTGTGTCACAGATAAAGAATCCTGAAGGGCAAGTCGCCTGTCTGAAGTCCTAAAGGAAGTGGCCACCTTGAAAGCCAGTCCTTTAGCCTCCTTCTGTCTTGGCTGTAGCAATTAACTCACTTGTGTTTGTCCATGGGTGGTAGTTTGCAGCTGGGCCCACAGGTGCTTTGATGTGTTGCTGTCATGACAGCCCTGACAAAATGGAGAATTCCTGTGCTCTGGATAGGATTTTCGCAGAAGAGAGAACTGCCTGTTCACACAGATAGGGAAATCCAAAGCCTGTGATATGCAGAGGGGGAGCAGAAGCTCCAAAAAGTTGCTGGCCTCTAGTCTAACACAGGCTCTCAGCTATGGTTGGAGAAAGGACACCTACGAGCCCCAGATCAGTGCAGCTGAAGTGTCTGACACAGGCATGGGTTTCTGTGGGGCACAGGCACCTCCAGGGTGGCATTATTCAGGCTTCCCTGTTGCAGGACCGTAGGAGGAGAAAGCAGCTCTGTATTCCTACTGAGAGAATCCCTGGTGAGGAAAGCCTCGAGGCTCAGAGGAACACCGGCCTTCCAAGAACTCGGGGTCTCCAAGCTTATCATCTGCCTCCATGGGTGCAGCAAGCACTCTTGAAAATCCTACGGCAAAGCCCTCAAAAAACCCTGTGGTCTGTGTTCCCTGTCCAAGTGTGGGTTCCTCCTGGTCTCCTGAGGTGAAGGTGATTTACTGCCTGAACTGAAAGTTTATCTTGCATCCTTACCTGGGAATGTGTATCCAGGAGGCTGCACCTCTCAGAGACCCTGGCTGGCTCTTGGGCACGACAGCTCCAGGCTGCAGTGACTTGCACAAGCTCATCCCTTAATCCTAGTGTGACCCACCTTTCCTGTCTTCCACAAATAGGGCTCAATCAACTCCTCCTGAAATTCTGAAAACCTTTCCTATATTTCACTATCATCATGCGAGTAATTTATTTTTCTACACAATTCTTTCAGCTTGTGTCTCAGGTGAAAGCTGAATTATTTAGTTTATTTCACACCAACCCAGCAGCTTTGCTTTAAGCTTGTGCATGGCATTTTGCTGGCTTTAAGTGAGCAGTAGCTGCTGTGGCAAGAAAATGCAATGGCAGTAAGTTTACTTTGTGGTATGTTCAGAGAGACTTAACTGAATTTAAAACCTCATCAGAAAAATGTAGTTTGACTAACAGGCAGCAAGCAAGACCAGTGAAGTTCAGTTTATGCTCAAAAACAAAATTATTCCAGAACTTTGAGTTTGTAAATGAAACAGAAAAGAGAAAATTCAGAGATGTTTAGTAGGAACCAGCAATAATTCTATTAGACAAATATTAATGCTTTGTAAAACAGTAGAATATAGAATAGAAAAGGAATAAAAGATTTCAATTGTACAGTAAGGCATTTAATATTAAACTATTTTTGTGCACTTTGAGATAATTTGATTGTTTTCTTCCTCTTTCCTGAATTTAGAAATATTTGGAAGAGCTTTAGTGAGTTGTGCTAGAAATAAAAGTGAAATAATACCCCTTTCCCTTTTAGTTTTAAAGGGTAAACTGAAGAGAACATGTTGATACAACTTGATCCTGAAATAATTAAATTCTGCAAAATTTTACTAGGATGTCAAAATTGGGTTTTTTTCTGCGAAGTGCCCATGCTCCCCTTTTCCAGTTTTGTTTCAAAAATCAGCAAAAAAACCCCCTTGTCCTTAAGCATGGGGCACAGAAATTCAGCACATGCAACACTCCACTTATATCCTAGGCTGGCTTGTCAGCAGAGGGAACACAGCAGGGATAGCAGCCCCATGGGACTAAGTTTTCATATGGGATTTCATCCTGCTGTTAAATGCTCAGTAAATCCAATATTTTCCTCGCAGTCAGAAGGGAAGGACCAGTGGGTTCCTCCTCAGTATGAAGCTGTGTGGGAAGGACAGACAGAGCCAGACCTGCTGGTAACCTACAGGAGCCTGCAGTCTTGCCTGAGCAGGACGCTGCCTGTGCTCTGCTGCCTTCCTGCTGTCTCCTGCTGCATCCTGGAGAAGCCAAAGCACAGAAGGACCACAGCAGGACACCTGGCGTGTGCTGACACAGCTGGAAGGGGAAGGAAGTGTAGGCTCCTGTGTAAGACTCCCCCTGATCAGCTGCAGCAAGGCAGGATGAGAATTGAGGTTTTAATAGCGCTCGTAGTGTTTGCCTGGGGGGTCTTGTACCACCGGGAAGCTATTCTGGAGACTTCCCCTGCCTGCATTCCAAAAATGGGAGAAAATGCGTAATATCCTCGGTTATTCAAGTCCACTGCTCCAAGGGACACTCGGACAGACTTTGAGGCGGCTTTTAGTCCTTTCTGACAGAGGAGGGAGCTGTCATCTCAGCGTTGAGCTGCTCAGCAGGCAGAGGTGCCCACCTGGGAGCTAGCTGAGCTGTCTGGGCAGCCCCACTGAAGGGACGTGTTCAGCTTGACTTTCAGGAGATGGAGCTAATTTGGAAGTGTTTAAATCTTCTGCTTGAAGTGCGTGTATGGAGTGTTTGTGTCCCTGTACAATCACCACAGTCCCCAGTCTGCAGGGATGGTGGGAGCAGTGGGCCTAAGAAGCTGTTTGGAGGTGGAACATTTGCCAGTGGGATCTTGCAGTTTTTGTTGCTGTAGCAGTGTTCCCCTCTGTTGCACCGAGAGTCCCCGGAAAACTGGACAACACCTTCCTGCCAGTGTCCAGAGCCAGAGCACCCTCCTCTGTGCCACAGCAATGCAAGCAGCCCTTCTATCTGGGAGACCTGCCAGGCAAGGAAACAGCTACGTTAAACTGGTCTGAGGTTGACTCACGCCAACGTGGACTGGTCTGAAGTGGAATAACAACCTGATTCTATCTGCTGTTTCTCCTGGTACAAGCCGTCAGCAGCCTTCCTGCCCCAGCCAGTGGCAGTGTTGCGAGGTATGGCTTAATTACACCCCTGAAATAAAAAGAATTTCTTCATTAGATGTTGCTTTACAACTGCATCAGTCATCTTCTGTCCAGCTGCTGGTGGCAGAGCTCCAAGTGGGCTGAATGGGGCTGGTTTGGCAGGTATGTGGAGTGGTGGTGGTTGGAGTGCGCAGCTGGGCAGAACAGAGCTGAGTCAGAAGCTCCCAGTGACGTTGCTAAATTCAGTTTGCCACAAAGATCTTTTTCTCCTTCATGCTGGAGCTGTCTTTATGCAGACTTTCTGCCTTCAGAAATGTGGCTCAGCCCCAGTTTCTGCGAGTCACACGCGTTCATTTGTTGGCCGTTGGAAAAAAGGGAGTAAGAAAATGTGGTGTCTGTGTTACACGTTTGGGGACTGGTTTCCACCGTGCTTGTCCTCTGGCAGCAGTTAGGTGACAAAGATTAAAAGCATGCCTTCCCACCCAGGGTACTGTCCTTTATTTCTCAAGCCACAGAGATAATCCCTGTCAGATGACTTCATTTTAAATTGTAGTGAGACCCTGAACTGATGATTTAGGAGCACGCACTGTCTTTGTTGTGGTTCTGGGTTTGGTGTGTTGCTTTGTGCCCAAGAAAGATGGATAGTTACTCAGCCAAGGCTAAATGTGGAGGTAATACCAAATGCTGTATGAAATGGAATCTCCTCCCAGCCCCAGTCAGTCCTCCAATCCTCCAATCCCAAATTCTTCTTTCCCCCAGGAACTGGTGCTAGAAACCAGCAGCCTTTCCTCTGCCTCAGTCAATGCACCAGCATCAGCTTAATGTTAATGTTCTGGTCTGGACTAATGGCAAGCCTTGTGTGTCGTGTACAGCAGAGACTGACTCACATCAGCTCACTTGATCACGTATTCCAGGAAAAATAACACTCAAATTTGCCAGAGAGCTGTCCCTGACACACTGAAGTATTTGTGAATTCAAAGCTTTTGCAACTCAGAATGACAATTTCTGGACATTTTCCTCTAAAATTGTTCATATGGAAATATGAGGATTGTACAAAGAGCCTTGACAGACTCTTTAATTTGAGAAGAGTTTAAAATTGACCACTTGGACCAAGTGTTCCAGGTAACTCAGCTCAGACTAATGTAGAGTTGCACAAAAACCTCCCAAGGAAAAATCAAGGCATAAACTTGGGATTTAATCTCTCAATTTCATGCAGAGTTTTTTTAAACAATATTTTAGCCTCAGTAACCCAGGAGGGGGCTGTATCTATCTGGAAAATATGGCTTTTCTCGGTGACAGATGCTGTTCTTTTATGTTTGGGGTTTTTTTGGTTTTTTTTTTGTTTTTTTTTTCTTTTTTTCTTTTTCTTTTTCTTTTTTTTGGACAAGAGGCAAAAGGTACAGGAGCAAACACTGCAGAGGCATAAAACTTCCTTTCTTGTATATGAGGAGCAGAGGTTTCATAATTAAATGGGAAAAAGGCTTGCTTTTGGGCTTCTGAGTTTTGGCACAAGCCCCTGTGGGATGTGTGTGACTGGCCCTTCCCAGCCTCTGCACAGTGTTGCATTTCTTTACAAAAATAGGACCTTTGCTGGTACTGGAGTAAACAGAGGAAAATGTAGGGGAATTGTGCTGGGCAAGGGGGAGCAAACTGGGTGTGATGTGTGGTGGATGGCTCTGAGTTAACTGCTACAGCTGAGTACCTCCTTTTAATTTACTTAATAAGGCCATATCCCAAGACTGGACACCCTCCTGCTCTCTCAAAATAATTCTGTAAGGGTTGCTCAGACGTGGCTGACTGATTCTTGACTCATAGCAGGACCAGAACTGCCTCATAAACTTCTAAAATCTTGGGAAATTGATTTTCCTGCAAAACCAAAAAAACCCCAAAATATGCAAAGTTGAGCCTATGGCCATGACTCTTGGAGGAGAGAAAGGAGGTCACGTTGAGGTGGAATAATGTCAGAAATCACCTGTGTTTAATAGCTTTTATTATGAATGGTGTGTCCACGACAACATGAGGTAGTGCGAAAAGAAAGGGAAATATGAGAATATAAATAATCAGGGTTTCTGAAAGTCCTTTTGGAAACCCTGCCCCTCCTCAGATCTACAGCAGCTCCCCACAGACGTTCTGTAGCTAGAAGAGTCTCATGAAGTATTTTTGCAAGACAGTTTTTTTGCCAGGAAGGAGATGAAAATCTTAAACCAAAAATGTCTTTTGACTTCAAATTTGGAGTTGTTGTTGCAATGGTAATTTTTTAGAGAGCTGCCAGAGAGGTTTTTAAAAGCGCTATTTATACATGTGCATTAAAAACAGGAGTACAACATGGCTATAAGAAATTAATTTTCTGGTTTTGAAGCTAGCAATTAAGGTTGGAACAAATGTTCCTGCTTGTTGCTCCTTCTGCAGTCACTCTTGTAAAACTAAAGGAGAACCATTGACATGAAAGCTCTGTTGGTGTCATTACCGCTGGGCTGCTTTGCTTTGTGGCGCGTCAGACTCTGGTTAGAATGACTTTGTGTAAGGCTCTTAAAATCCTGCTGAGGTCCCTGAAGCCTGTGAGGGGATCCCTCATTAAAAATTCTGGAAGACAGTCTAAATTGTCGGTTGCTGCAGAGAATGAGCTTGTTGACAAGTCCACATTAAACCCAGCACTTTTTGCAGGCACAGTTTGCAAACCCAGAGAGACGGAGCGTGGTGTGTTCCTGATTCCTTTCTTGGTTCTGTCTAGATGGAAAATGGAAAATCACTCTGGGTAAACTATCTCATGTTTTCAGCAAGAAAAACAACCTAAAGACAGGAAGGCCTGGTTTGTTGATGTGTATTCTTCTGTAGCTCAAAGACAATGGAGGATAATCCTCAGGGTGAAGAAGGAAGTACACAGTTGCTGCTAAGGCAATGCAAGTTAAAGGCCTGCCACAGGAGAAGAAATAAGAGAATATTTCAATGCAAATGTCCCTATAAAATACATTTTTCACCAAGAAAAGCTGTGGATAGCCCCATGCTTTGTGTGTGTGTGTGTGATACACTGCAGTAGGAGGTACAAATATTCCCAGCATGGGCAAAGGGACATACTGTCCTCTGGATCAAACTCAGGTGTCTGTGAGAAGCATTGCTACCAATGTAAGAACAGATCCTTCTGAGCACTGGCCCCTGCCTGGCACCACAGGAGGAATTTGGCCAGACCTGTTTGGTCAGGAGTCAAAGTTGTGCACCCAAGTTCCAAGTGACTGGAACTATAAACAGCTTAAAATGATTTTCAGGGGAGTTCAAAGATGAATAATGCATCTCTTCAGGCTCGTAAGTGGTCTTTTATTCACAGAAAATCAAAGCAATGTACAAATGTAGTTGCTGGCCTTGGGGAGGAGAGTCTGAATGACTGCTTGTCATTCACAGTAGCTACCAGAGGTGAGGTGACATCTGAAAGGAAGAGATGAAAGCTCCATTGCAATTTGTTAAATAAAAACCACCTCACTATCTTGCTAAATAGCTGATAATCAGAGGTGCAGAATTCCAATCTGCTGTTTAGGGCTTTGATAGCAAAAAGCGGAACTCATAGGCTACAACCTACAAAAGTTTTTTTTTCATAACTTTATGGAAGTTTGCTTGTAGTATCCGTGGAAATTCCCTGTGACAAAATTACTTGTCCTGCCACTCCGTGTCTTGGAATTACTGAGTGTTTTGCCTGTCACTGTCATCCGTTCTGTTTGGTTTGGTGGCTAGTTTTGTTTTAGCCACTGGATCCTACAACACCCAGGTTTGTGTGGTTCAGGACTGGGATCTGAACACAAGGTGAGAATCTAAACTTGACCCTTCTAGTTTTTAAAGGCAGCAGGTAGGAAAGGTTATGTGTCTGAAAAGTCCTTTCATAACTTAAAAACTGTATTTAATTATGAGACCATTTTTGCTAATAGATCCTGGGGGAAAGTAGTTTGCTGTTTAGCATTTGTGACCTAAATAGACAGTTAACCATAAGAATAATTTGCTATTTCTCAACACTTTTAAATTTGTCTGAAAAGATGTACATGCCTTTTCTTACCCTGTAACACTGACATTTTTATTCCTGTCATGAGAAAGAAACATTCCTGTCCTGCAGTGGGAAATTAATTTAAGTCTGAGGGCAAACCAACAGATCAATAGTTAATCCTTCAGTGCATCTCCTCTTTTGTGTTAGCAGAGGTACCAAAAGGTCAAGGGCTGAAGTGCTGCCGAGTTCCTTACACTCTTTGCCTTTCACAGGCCTGGCCCTCGTGGGATGCCAAGTTGTATGTGATCCCTTCCTGGTCTCATTTTGAGGTTTTCCCATCAACAGGACCTGCATTTCAACAAACAATAATGTTTTAGAAAGTGTATAAATTGTACAAGAAGCTCCACATTGGCAAATATTAAAAGTTTATGTGTCAGTGCTGGGTGCTGAGAAGTGGAATCCGTTATGCAGAGGGGTGAACCTGTGCTGTCCTCTGTAGCCTTCGTGAATGATTCCCAGAGGGCTTCCTGCTCCCAGCACCACCAACCCTGTGCTTAGGGAGGCCAGTGGCCAAAATTTTACTGACTTAAATGAGCCACGGCCTGGTCCTGGCTCACTGGACCAAACAGCATGCAAATAGCCCTTTGTGCCCTCACTCTGTCCACACAGCCCAGTCCTGCCCTCTGCCAGCACAGTCCCTGCCCTCTACAGTGTCTTTCCTCTGGAGAGGACCTACCAGGTGAGCATTTCCATGTGCCTGTGCTGCCTTCCTTCCAGTTTTTCCCACAACTGATCATCTTCCTTGGTTGCAAGTGACCAAGTGCTGGTCTTGGTTCATCAACAATAATGCAGAGTTGCTGTTATGGGCAGCCAGGAAGCACTTGGGAGTGGAGCCTGTCTGTGTCTGTGCTGATGGAAATTCCCCAGGGCTGTGTGATCTGTTCTGGCCTCTTGCCTGCCTCTCCAGGGAGGGTATTTCCATACAGAGTTAGTCAGAGCCGTTTGTGTTTTGCCATGTTCCCAAGGTGATCAGTATCCTTATCACATCTATTTGCTTCCTGGGCACCTGCAGTGACCTTTGCAAAGCTTAGCTCACCTTGTCCAGCAGGTAAAGGCAACTGAGAGAGGAAGGACAACGAAGTATCTTGTCCTGGAGCAGAGGATGGAGGGTCCAGCAGGTGTGAGCAGAACTGGGAAGCCAAGGACTGTGCCAAGACTGAGCTGAATATCCCAGCACAGCTACCGTGCTGAGACAACGTGGAGTACTGGGCGAGTGAGACGTGGTGACTGCCCTGTTGAGCATCATTTCTGCCTGCTAATACTGGGATGAAGCTGTAGTCCCTCTATAGAGAGGCTAAAGTTGATGGAGAAATGTTGGCTGGAGCTTGAGAGGTGGGGCAGCTCACCCACACCTGCTTCTGCTCACAACCTACCTCTGCTTCTGACTGCCACTTAGAGAGAATTCAAATGAGAATGGGCTGATCTGCATCCCCTGTTAGAGATGTGAGGGACCCAGGCTCAAATAAATCTGTGCCTGCTATACCCTGACACACAGGGCCCTGCTCGAGAGCACATTTTACATCCTTCTGCCCCACCTCTTCCCAATGTACTGGTTCAGAGTGAGGGCAGGAAGCTGTTAAATGAGAGCCAAATTTTAGTGTTTGCTGTTGTAATGGAGAACGTATGTGTTATGTATTAAATGTGTGCTGATTTAAAGAACTTTAAGGCTGAAGGAAGGAGAAGTGTCTGATGGCCAGAGCTGGCAGCTACAGGGCTTTTGAGTTCTGTTCCTCTTCTTGCCAGTGATTCACTGCATGGCTCCAGGCGAGACACGTAACCAAGCTGGAATATTTTCTTCCAGCTGCAAAAGAGTTATAATGCCAAATACAAGGAGGGCCTCTGAGGTTTAACTAATTCCCGTTTATGGAAAGCCTTGAGATCCTCAGTAGGAAGCTGCTGGAGAAAGGCAAGTATTGCAGTATTTCACACTGCTGTTCATAAATGATCACAATGGTGAAAAGCAGTGGCTGGGCTCCCTCTGCAAACAAACAAAAAAAAACAAACAACCTAACCCCGGTGCAGGGGGTTGGGATGTAGGGAAATGGATGTGAAACCACAGCAGGAGAGGCAGCAGCAGACTCCACTGCTCCTCGTTGCTACATTTGGAGGTGGCTCAGGTACCAACATAGAGCAAACTTTCCCTGCTAAGAGGGTTGAAGAGGCTGAAGGAAGTTCAGAGAGGCGTGAAGGTTGCTTCTTAGCTCTGCTGGTGCTCCTCTTGTTGGGCAGTGCTGTCTGAGAGGTCTGGTTGGTTTTCCTTCCGGCTGGGCGGTGGGAAAGGCCAAACACAGGCACAATCCAAGATGTTTCTGCCAGGTTGCAACAGCCCCAGCAATGGAACCTGCGAGCAGCTGCTCAAAACCCTCTCTGGGTTTGTTGGGAAGGGCTTGGGTGCTGCAGAGCAGCTCTGCCCGCTGCCCCGACCGGCCAGGCCAGGCCGTGTGGTCAGGGCCGTGACGCTCGGCTGCTGCAGGGCGGCACCTGCTTGTCCAGCGCCCGAGGGAAGGGCCCATTCACCGGAGGCTCCGGCTGTTACGGAGCCTGAGGCTCGGGTCAGCCACCAGGGATACGTGCCGGGATGTGCGCCGGGATGCCGCAGCCCCAGCAGGCTGTAGGACACAGCGCTGTTCAGCCTTCAGGACCAGCAGTGCCCTGGAGGGCGCCCGGGCTGGGCTGGGAGGGGAGGGGAGAGGAGAGCCCCCGCCTTGCTGCAGGGGTCTGGGAGCCCTGAATCCACAGCCCTCCTGCTCGGGGCAGGGAGAGGCTGCAGGGCTGGGGAATCG
>VWZT01005160.1:16228-57937 GCA_013397055.1 Pachycephala philippinensis | reverse complement strand
CCGGTGCGAAGGGCGCTGCCTGCGGGCAGGCGGGGCCCAGGGCTGCGGCTCCCGGCAGGCAGGCCGGGCTGCGGGGCCGCTCGAGGCAGACCCCCACCGTCCGCCGGGCACGGGCGCCGGGAGGGTCGGCATCCCGGCCGGAAAGGGGAGGTGACATCCCCGGCCCGTAGGGAGGGCTGGGGGGAGCCGGCAGTGCCGGCCAGTNATACCCTGCTTTCCTCTGGGGCGGCTGCCATCAGGGCCCTGGGGCTGGGCGTGGGGCTGGCAGCTCGGGGGAATCACCGGAGCCGTGATTGGAGTGCCAGGTCTGTGTTGGTTACAGGGAGGAGCCGAGGCGCTGCGGGGACGGGTGTATCCCTCCGGGAGCTCTCTGCTGCCAGGGCATCCGGGAGCAGCTCCGGGGCGGCTCAGGTGTTCCCGGGGACGGCCGGGCTGGGACATACCAGCAGAGGCAGGACATCGTCCTCTTTCACCGTCCCTTTCCCATTTCCATGTTTCTTGGTGCCCGTGCATTCAGCCACAGAGTTTTGGGAAGAAATCTTGGCCTGCGTGGTCCTGCAGGAGGCGGTTCTCCTCGGGACACCCCTGCTCTGGGGAGCAGGTCCGAGGTGACCGAGCACCTTTCGTCTGCTCTGCCGCAGCTGTTTTGGTTTTGGTCCCGTGAGTTTGAGAGGAAGCAATGATACTTATTTTTTCCTGCAGCAGCGCCACAGATCCCGCACCCCTGTGGATCAGATGTCTTGAAGCATTTCTGGGCTGAGCTGGTTTTTCAGGTGAGTGGGGTCACGGTGTGAGATGGTGCCCGGCCCAGGAGCGTGGCCCCCGGTTTGGGCTCAGCAGGGCTTGGTTTTGCCGTATCTCTGCTTGCTGGGTTCGAGCAGAGCGGAGCCGCCTGCGCTTCCTACCAGGATGTGGCTTTTCTCTTGTAAAGCTGAGTGATTAAGCAGCAGTAGCCTCGGTGAACGACTCTTTGTGGACAAAGTGTGTTTATAACACACAGAGGTAAAGGTGGATTGTTTACTTCGACACTCACTTCCAAACATACCTTCTGTGAAAGTCCCAGGGGAGCATCGCAACCACTCCCTGCGACCAGAGCTGTGTTTCAAGGGAGTATAAAACACAAACAACTCTCCTGAAATGGTTTGGGTTGCAACTCCCCAGAGTGGTTGCAGTTGGTGGGTGAAAACAAGCAGGAGGCATTCACCAGGCTGCTGTGTCCCAGAGTCAGCACAAGAGAAAAGATGCCAAACAAAACAGGAAGCCTTTGTTGAAGTTATAAAAACTCTTTTAGTTTAAAAAAAGCCATCTAAAAGGAATACCAGTAATTCATTGTACCTGACTGTGTTGGGAATCCTTTTTCTAGCTGGGTCTTCAGCTTCCTCTGAGCCTCTCTGGGTGCTTGGATCTGGATCTGAACTGGTGTGGTCCCCATTTGGGTCATTGCAGGAAGGTCTGGGCTTTTAGGTTTATTGACAAAGGGGTTGCCCTGGTTATAGTGGGCCTGATACCTATAAATGATAAATTATTTTATTGTGTTTCCCTGATCCTTAGCCCAGTGCTGTGTATCTGTTATCTGTTGCGTGATGCAGGCTCCAAGGGTGGTTTTTGGTCTCTCCTGGCTGCAAAACTGGATCTGAACAGTTTTGGGGAGATGGAGATGATGCCTCTCTGTCCTCCCTTCAAAACCACCTCGTTCCCAAGTGGCGCTGAAGCAATATAATTTGTACCTGGTGACCAATTGGAACAGGCTGATGCAATGTGGGACTAATATACATGAGGCTTCTGGGGGGTTTCCACTCTGTTAAGCTTCACACATAAGAAGAATTGGAAGAGAGAAGAGAGTGCATTTAGCTGCAAATAAATCACTTTAAAAAGCAGTCCTTTGCCCAAGTGGTAGCTTGACTGCCCTTCTTTTCCTTCTCTGCTCTTGCTGCCAGTGCCTCAGGAACCGTGGCGCA
Source organism: Pachycephala philippinensis (assembly GCA_013397055.1). NCBI lineage: Eukaryota > Metazoa > Chordata > Aves > Passeriformes > Pachycephala > Pachycephala philippinensis. The sequence continues at coordinate 55,979 of VWZT01005160.1, read as the reverse complement.
CCAGGAGTCCATCATGACCGACTGGGTGCTGCTGGGGCTGATCGCAGCTCTGGTCGCGCTGCTGCTGCTGACCGTCTTTGGTTTCGTCGTCTACTCGGGGCTCTTCACCGAGGTGGTTGTGAGTGCTGGCTCCCCCCCTGTCGGCAACATGACGCTGGCCTACAAGTTCAGGGTGGGCCCGTACGGAGAATCCGGGCAGCTCTTCACGGATGGCTGCAGCATCTCCTCGAAGCTCTGCTCCATCGGTGTCTACTATGACAACCCTCACACGGTAAGGTGTGCCCGGCGAGGCCAGCACGCTCTCGTGGTCAGCACCCAGGTTTGGGATGCTCCCTAATTATGTTTCAGGCACGTGCACTCTGTAGGTGAGCACTGGGGTTCACAAGGTCTCCCAGATCTACAGAGGATCCTCTGTGGGGAAAGGCACCTGAAAGCAGATGGGGTTTTGCATAATCCTGACTGAAAGGCATTGGGCGAGCAAAGCTTGGTATTTTCTGATAGCCTCTGCTGAACAGGGTATCAGCAGGGTAACAGATCTGGTTATGGAACAGAAGCCAGTGTTCATGACCCCAAGGTGAGGCATTCCTTGGCATGTTCCCTGGAAGTGCAGCCAAGGCTCCTTCTGGACTTGCAGCTCTGTGGTTGAAAGCAGATGGTCTCTTCAGCTTGGTCTGTTCTCATCCATACTCCTTCTCTCGTTTCTAGTGCTCTCATGTGTTTCTGAGCTTCCCTGTAGTTCTTCCATCCCCTGAGAGCTCTTACTGAAACCTCAGGTGCTGCGTGCTGAGGGCTCCTGTCTGATGAAACAGTTGCTCCATGATGCTCCTCAGGCTGAGAGGTGAGCAGAAAGCACGCTGCCTGATGGCTGCCAGCCAGAGCCCAGTACTCCATGGGAACAGTTAAAGGCAAGGAACAAACAAAAGTGCATCAGAACTTGCTGGGGGGGTGGAACCTGGCTGCTGATGCCGAGTGACTCTGAGGTTTCCAAACAATGGCATGTGGGCATTTGTCTGGGGCAGACAGCCTGGCTCCCCGGTAATTCTGCTGGAGCTAGTGTGACCGTGGAGGAATCCGTGGGGAGGAGGGACAACAGAGTGGCCAGCAGCTGTGCATGTGCGCTTGGGCACTAGTGTTGGGGCTGGTGCAGGGCACGGTGCTTGGGCTGGTAGCTCTCACCCAGCGCTTCTGCTCTGAGAGTGGCTGGGCCTGTGTTAGAAACCTTGTTTCATTGCTTGCAAGATGGTACTCCCAAGGATTGGACCTGCTTTGAGGAAGAACTTGTCCATGAAAACATAGTGCTGAGTGAGCTGTGACAGGCAGATACTGGAGGTGAGAAAGCACTGAGCTTGGCTGTGCACAGTGCAGCCTGGTGTGCTCAGCCACCTTGTGTCCTTGTATCCTGTGGTGCCCTGACTTGTCTCTGCTTACCTGGATCATAGGAGGCAGACAAGACACTATGGTGCCTCTTCTTGGCCTGGGAAGGATGATGGCAAGGATGGCTTCTCTCCTTAGGATGAGCTGGGCAGAGGCAGGGTTTGACTAGGCATGCTTGGACACTTTTGCCTGGAGGAAGTGTCATGTTTGGAGCAGGAGCCGTGGGGACTGCCTGTGGGTGCCAGGGCCCATGTGGTCAGGGTGGCCATTTCACTGCCACTAATTTGTGTCCCTGTGTTGAGGTCCTCACCTGGAGCTGAGAATTCTGATGCTGCTGCTTGTTCTGCCGTGGTCTCTGGACACAGAGCAGGCAGTCAATGCTGTGGGAAGGGCTCAGTGTCCATTCCCAGTGCTGTCCTGCTCCAGGGATGTGATGTGCACATGCCTGTGGTTGCCCTGCAGCCTTTCAGCTGACATTGTGTCAAGGGTGTTGTGCTTTGGCTCTTTGTTTGCCGAAGCGTAGGCTAGTAGAAGCCTGTACTGCTGAGGCCCGCAGATACTGATAAGGATATTTGTGGTAACTCCTGCCCTGGCTGGCACAGGGAATGCTTTCCCTGGTAGCACCAGCTGAGGCTAGGAAGGAGTCACTCTGACCTGACCCTGAAAATCTGGGCTGTCAGTGCAGCGTCAAACTGCCTCCCCTTTCAGATCTTGTCTCTTTTTCTCCTCTTCCTGTACTTGCCACATCTCTGCCTTTACCCTGTGGCTGGAGAAGGCAGTGGGGTTGCAGGCCTTGTCTCTGGTGGCCACCCAGGGTTTTGGAAGCCAACTGTTCCTCCTTGTGGCAAGAGCCTAACCTGCCCTCCAAGGCTTGGCAGGCAGCCCCACGGACCTTGCCCTTCTCTGGAAGGGCTGCCTTTGCTCATGACATTGAGCAGGTGACATTGGCCTGAGCCTCCTGTCTCTGTAGTCCCTGTGGTGGCTGGTACACAGCGGGGCTGTGCAGGATGTAGCTGCAGTTCCTGCAGCTCTGCAAAGCGACAGGAGCCTCCCCTTGCCTGCTATCCACGAGCACAGTGTCAGACCTGGTCTGCTGGAGCAGCTGGGGTGCTGGTGGGACCTTCCACAGGCTGATCTGTGGCTCCTGAAGTGGTTCCAGCAGAGATCCACATCTCACCAACAGGCAGGTCAGGCCAGGCAGGGTGCTGGGGGTGAGAATGTGTTTGGGCAGATGCTTCTCTTGCCTCTGGGCAGGTGAAGAAAGGGCCAGCTGTGGCTTGATCTCTTGGCTGGAACTGCAGCACTCATACCTGATGTGCTGGCTCAGGTGCAGAGCACCCCAGTGTCCCATGGGGCTCCCTGTGTGCTCGGATCCGCTGGGTCATGATGGCATGGGAGATGGTGTGCGCTGCTCCTCGTTCCTGGAGGTTCCGCAGGGTGGGATCGGTCACCCAGGCTGCCTTTCCCCTGAGAGGAAGAGATGACCTCCTCCTCTTCCTCCTCATTCTCAGTGCTCTCCTGACCTCGGTGAAGCACCCTCTGGCAGAGCTGGCCCGCCCAGAGCTGGCCACTTGCCACGGATGTTGACTTGTCTCCAAAAATAGACCTTTTGTCATCAGGCAGCAGAACGTGCTGGCTACATCCCATGGTGTCGCTAGTGGAGCGCTGGAGGGCTCTGGCCAGACAGCCACCCCCAGCCATGGCTCGTGGGGAGTTTGGTGAGCCCAACACTGGGGCAGGAAGGGGCTGGTGACCAGCAGGTGCCATGTGGCAATTACTGTGCTGGTGGACTCATGGTCAAAGGCAGCTCTGGCTAGGAGAGAGGATGGGAATGCTGAGCTGGAGAGCAGCAGCCATGTGCTGCTCTCAGCTGGGAGTGGGGCTGGGGGGAGCCCCATGATCTGGAGCATGTGGGCTGCCTCGGGGTCATGCCAGGCCTCAGGGCAGCCACTGCCACCAGCATCCCTGGGGCTCCCTGCTGGCTCCTGGCTCTCCAACATTCACACAAGGATGCTCCCCGAGTGCTGCCAAACTCCTGCCGGTAATGTTTTATGTGTTTTAATGGACAAGATTAATATTAATTTCAACTTCTTTTTTTTTCTTTTTCGTTTTTATTTAATATTTAGCAGCCCAGAGGACTTCTCCCTCCTTTTCCCACCTCTGGCAGGAACAAAAATAACTTCTCAGCAAGGGCTGGATGTGGCGGGTGGGTTTGGGCTCATGTGCAGCCAAGCTCCTGCTCACATATAGCTGTGGGCACATGCCAGCGCCTTTTGCCTGCAGTCCATGTGCTCAGCAACCAGCCCGTGCTCAAGTGTTGGATGGATAAGGCCAAAATGCTCTGTGAATGCAGAAATGGGTTTTATTCCAATCGGCAAAGATGCTGGATAGGTTAAGTAATAATTTCCAGAACTTCTCTGTCAGGATGCCTGGGGAAACAGAGGCTTTGATCAGCACCTGCCTACTGGAAAAGACAAATCTGTTAGGGAAAGGCTGATTTTAAGTGCAGCCTTCCTTCCTTCCCTCTTTCCTTCCCTCCTCTCCCTCCCTCCCTCCCCTCCCTCTCCTCTCTCCCTTCCTTAAGATGGGCTTTGCTGCTGCCCTTGTGGGACTACACATGCTGTGAAAAGGAAAGGAGAAGGGAGGAAGCAAATGTCCCTGGCCTAGCATTGCTGCCTGCTCCAGTCCTTCCGACAGTTGCTCTGGGGCTGGGATTGAACTGTCTTTGCTCAGGACATAAATGGAGATTGAATGTTTAAAGGAATTTAATCTAGATTGCCATATCTCCTCGTTTCATCTGGCTCTTTTCCCAGGGATGCCATTTACGGCTGCCTCTTGCTGTCTTTGGGGTGGATCTGCTTCTCCTTTCCTGCCCGGAGCGGTGATGGATGCTGGGCACAGCCCTGTCTGCAGCTCCCTCTTGCAGCGCAGGAGGGCAAGAGCGAGCCACGAGACGTGTCCCAGCCTGATGGATGCTGCTCCACAGGCTGCTTTCTTCCTTCCATTTACATCTGCTTGTGTTCCCCCTCCGGAATGGTCCTGCTGTGCGACATCAGAAGGTGTTTAAGGGAAAGGCAGGGCAAGGAGTGTGGAGGGAGAAGTTACATTGCAGGAAGAAGCTTTGGTGAGCTTCAGTGCAGCAAAGTTAGGGAGGAGATCAGGGAGCACAGGCCGCCTTGTGGCATTGCATGGGGATGGGAACTGGTAAAATGCTGGCCTTGGTGCATCCTCTCTCTGCTTCACATCATCCCTGTGAGAGTTTTGTGACACCTCTGTGCCCTTAGGTTGTATCAGGGGAAGTGGCTGGATTCTCCTGCCCCCTCCCACATTCCTGCCCAGAGCTGTGGGTAAGCTTGAACTTGAGTGGTGGGATTCTGTTAAAAACCAGAAATGAAAGTTGTGGCCTCGGTCAGCTTTGGTGTGGAGATGGCTGGAGTCCCGTGGGTCATCACTGTGCTGGTAGCAGGGCTTTGAGCACCCTCCTTGCTGGGCTGAGAGCCCTGCACCCCGTGTCTTAATGGGAGGCATCCTCGAATCTGTAAAGGGAGCATGTTTTAGGTTTCGTATGTTGTTGGGGTTCAGGATAGAAGTGAATGTGTTTCTCTTCGTTTTACTACAAACAGCTGGGTGACTGCGTGCAAGTCTTACCTGCCTCAGTTTCCCCACCCTAAAACTGCCATACTGAGTGTGCCCTACTTTGGAAGGACCCTGCAGCCTCTGGATTTCTCTCCAGCTTAGTGCCAGTGGCCCATGCTGGTTGGTAGCATGTGCACAGGGCTGCCGGGTGACTTCCTCGGGGGTGGGGTAGAGGCAAACTGGGCAAGCTGTGATCACATCTCTAAGCCCCCTCTGTGATTTGCAGGGGTGTCCTGCAGAAGGGGATGGTGGTGACCACTTGTTGGCAGTGGGGTCTCTAATGCAGGATCAGGAGACACTTCTTGCAGTGACTGTCACCTGTGACACGTTTGAGTGAGCAGCTTGGTGGGGTTTAGCTCTTCTCTGCTGCAAGTCCGTCTACCCTCCAAGGAGAGGAGCAGCACCTTCCCCACTGGGCTGTGCATTTAGGCTGGGAGGAGCGTAGATGATTTAGGCCTGGATCAGCCTGGGTTAGGACTGGGCACCTGCTTTGGTGAGCCTGATCATGCTGGGCCATTGCTTTTACTGGTTTATGGTCATCTCCTACCTCCATGCTCAGCAGGTTGAGGTTTTGGCCAGTTTCAAGCCTTTCTCTTCTGACCCTGTCTGTCTCTTCTTCTGACCCTGTCTGTCTGTCCCCTTCAACCAGGTGTCTCCAGAGAAGTGCCGCTTCGCCATAGGCCGCATCCTGAGTGAGGGAGACGCTAAGCCATCGGAAGAGCAGATCAAACGGTTCCAGAAGTATGGCTTTAAGATCTTCAGCTTCCCTGCTCCCAGCCACGTGGTCATGGCCAGCTTCCCATTCACTACGCCATTGTCCATCCATCTGGCAGTCAACCGTGTCCACCCAGCCCTTGACACTTACATCAAGGTAAGCGAGTGTGGTGTGAGGAGCGTTGCATGTGTTCGGTGGGCTGTCAGAGGCTTCTCTTCCTGACAGCTGATGGGGCTGCTCTGACGTGGCATCTCTTGATGCCTTCCCTTGGGCACTACCATCAAGATCTCTTCCTTTTGCAATCTGGCAGGTAGTTCCCCAGCAGGGATGTCCTTTCCTTCACTCGGTAGGCACAGGGGTGTCTTTTCTGCTGTTTTGTGTTTACGAGAAGCAAGTTCTTGTCTAACAACTTGCTGCCTTTCTCCTTAACGCAGACATAAAAGCTGATTTTCCCCTTGAGTCTCTTTCTTGTTGTTAGGATCTGGCAGGTATGTGCCCTTCGGGGTAATGCTTCGTGCCATGGAACTTCTGTTTTGAGTGCCAGCCTCACCAGTAGGGCAGCTGTCTTCTTCAGGGACAGGAGGAGAAGTTAGAAACTTTCTGGCCTGTGGGCTTATGAAAACTTCTTTTCAAGCAATACATTGAAATTCGCTGCTCTTGGCCCTGGCTGGGCAGCTGGCTGCTGTTCACTGTGTTTGCCCTTGCCCCTGAGTGGCCATCCCTGCTGTTTGTGGTCTTTTTGAAGCCAGCTCTGCTGCCTTGCTCTGGCTGCCAGAGCAGCTGTGGCAAGGGTGTTCCCAAGCAGCACATCTGACACAGACACCTCCAGATGCAGGCTTTCCAGAGAGCAAGGAAGGTCCTGGCCAGCTGGATGATGGAGGGAAGGGACTGTCCTTCCCAGTGGGGGAGGATGCTGTGGAGGGGCCGGTGCTCAGCCCTTGGCTTATCTGGCTGTCGAGTTCTGACGTTTTCGTTTGTTCGTGTTGAAACACACTATTTATAAACTTGCTTTTCCTGGCGAAACTCCCAGCCTTGTGGGGGAACCGTGTGAATCCCTCCAGCCTGCGCTGTGCTGCAGGATGGCTGCCTGGGTGCCAATCCTGGAACTTCAGCTGGGGGCTCTTTGCCGACCCTCTTGTCCACCCCGGCCGCAGGGAGCTGCCCACTGCTCCTGGCGGAAGATGCATTAGCACTGGCAGTAGGTGACACCACCACTGCTCCTTCGCCCCGTTCTGCAGAGCAGAATGAGTTCCCTGTTCTCATCCTCTCGCTCCATCCTCTGTGTCTCCTCCTGGAGCCGTGCCGGCTGTTTTGTTGCGGGGGCATCGGGCGCTGCTGCCAGCCCTGTGGCGGACGCGCGGGCGTGCAGGAGGGGGCTGGCGCGGGCGGGAGCATCAGGTTGGCCACGGGAGTGCTCGGAGACACCGGGCTGACGCTGCCTGAGTTGGGGAAAGGTCCCGGCAGCGCATCTGTCGCATGAGAGATGGAGTTGTTAGAGCTAAAAAGGGAACCACGGGTCGTTCTGGGAGCACCTGGTAGTGTTTAATGGGAGCAGCCGATTTAGAATTAAAATAACTGAAATCAAACGGAAACACAGCACCCACAGCCACGTGCGGAGGGAGGGCACACATTTTGATCTCTGCCCCAGTCCCAGCAGCGCATGGGTCAGGGTGCCTGTGTCCTGCAGCAGAGTGGGGCCCCGCTGCCAGTCAGGCACTGACCACGGGACACAGCAGGGAGAGGGTGGATTTGCCGTGCCGGGTGGGGCAGAGGGGACTGGGTGCTGCTGCTCCCTGCACGCTGCACCGTGGGGATGCCCTGCCTTTCTCAGGGTGGCACAGGGCACTTGGGAGGCCTTTGGGAGCTGTGCCAGCAGCATTCCTGCCGCTTCTCCTGTGTCGTGTCCGCTTCTCCCTCGGGCTGGACTATCTGCACCCCTGCGGCTGTGCTGGCACTTCCTGGGGTGGAGGGATGGGGAGGGAAGGGGGAAACTTTCATGGAAACAGGTGACCTGTGCCCGCTCGGTGGTGGGAATGGGGGTTGCCATGGAGACAGCTTCTCCAAATAGCATCCTTCATCCCACCCCCAGAGCCCAACTCCCTTAAGCAACCCGAGAGAGCAGCGAGACAGATTTGCTTTATTTATTTATTTATTTATTTCCTGTGTGCCTGCTTTGGGAAGGGTGCTGTTAATGAGAGCTGGGGGTCAGGCCTGCCAAGAGCAGGTCCCCCACAACTTTCCCATCCCAGCAGGGGGGATGGCAAAAGCCATGAGGCATGAAAGGGGGACTCAATGGCAGGGATTAAATGCTAGCTCCCATGGAGAGAGAGAATTAGCTGAAGTGGGGGGAGGATGACATGTCTGCCTAGTCCTAGAAAGAAGGTGTGGGAGAGCAGGAGATGGAGAGGGAGCTGAAGGAGGCAGGAAAGGGATTGCAAGGTGGGGAGGGAGGGTGAAGAAAGCTTTGGAGAGGCTGAAAAACAGAGAAGAGGAATGGGAGGAGAAGGGGACTGGAGGGGGGCGTGTAGGGCAGAGGAGCTGAGGGTTTGGGGTCCAGCTGAGGGAACAGCACAGTGAGAGGTGCTGGGGAAGTCTGGGGCAGAGTTGAAAGAAGCCTTACCACAGCTGGCACTCCAGCGGCCTTCCCACGGCATCCCCTGAGGTTAACTTGGGGACAGCTAGTCCTGAAGGTTGGTGGATGTGGATGAGATGTGTGGCTCCCTCTGGGCTTGCTGGTGCTGTGCAAAAGTTACCAGGAATGCTTGTGGCTCGTGTTTCCCAAGCACTGAGGGTGCAGTGGTGCTGGCTTTTAGCAGTCTGGACTTCATGTTTCCCAGTCTGCTGCTGCTTTGGAGGGACAGGAAAAGTTAAAAACAAATTTAGAACAATAATTTAAAAAGAGAAATAGGGTGACAGTCTCCTTTCATGTGCTAGCATGGAGCAGGAGGTCTCATGTCCAGGCTGCCCTTGCAGCATACATCTTTGCCCCCCTGGCTCTTGTGAGCTCAGGAGCTGGTGTTTCCCTGAGCCTTTGGGTGCAGGCATGGCTTTTGGGAGCTGTGGGGAAATGGCTGCAGCCATCCTTGGCAGGTAAGAGGACATCCTTCCCCTGGGATGGCAGGCTGGCAGTGACTGACTGACGAGAATCGTCTTCTGAGGAGCCCAGGAGAGGCTGCTGGCTCATTACTCTGAACGTGGGTTATTTAAGGCATAGGCTGGGGTTATTTAGAGTCCCTTAAAAGCATTTGCTCCCTAATAACCTCTGATGTTGCTTCTCCCTGCCTCCAGGCAGGTATGCCCTGCTTTCCTGGGATGTGCACTCCTGGCTCACGACACAGCTGACTGTCAGACCTGGCACTCCCAACTCCTGGGAGCAAAGGAGAAAGCTCTTCTCTGGTGGGGACCCTTTCTGACAGCTCTGGGAGTGGGTTAATCCCCTGTAACCTCCTGCCATTTCAAGGAGTGTTTCTTCTAGTTTAGGTGAAATGAGCTCTCTCTGGTGGGCTGTGTGTCCCTGCATCTCTCTGCATCCATTCTGGCACCTAGTGGGCAATGCCAGCTGGGTGGGCCTGGACCTCCTGGCTGTTGGTCTCCTCTGGCAGCTGGAGAGATGGCATTGCATCCAAGGCAGAGCTGGCAGGTGCACTGCAGCCCTAGAAGTGCCTGGTTCAACGTGGCCTCTTTCTGTGGTTTTTTTGGGTCAGTTTTGTGCTCCCGTCAGCCAAGGAGGATGTGGAAATGGATGCTGGTATCATCCTGACTGCCTTGCACCCTCCAGAGCACCAGCTGACTGACCTCAAACTCTGGCTCTGCCTAACTTGGAAAACTGGGGTTTTATCTCGTTAGATATTCTTGTAAAGGTATCCTCCAACTTCAGCAAAACTCCCAGATTTTTTCCTTCCCCTGGGCTCTGTAATCACAAGTTTCTCACTTCCATGGGCTTGTGAATCACTCCTTTACAGTGCAGATCTCGGGCAGCAGTGGCTGGCATGGACTCTGTGATGCCAGGAAAGATTTGGGAGACTATCAGGTTGGCTCCTGCCTGACAGAGGCTGTCGTGTTCCTCCACACCTTGGCTCCCTATAAAAGGAGCTCCACAAGGTGCTAGAAAGACATGGCTTGTTCCTGTTTACAGCCAGGGAAAGGTGTTATTCCTTGGACCATTAGCTTGGAGCAGGCTTTGCTCCCCTTGTCAACTATGGCAGTTTAGGGCGCGATCACCTCTGGTCTCTCTCCTTGCTAAGTTAAATATACAAAGCTTGTAAAGTTGCCATATTTTCCAATGTTTTCCATATTTTCCGACCTTAATTTCTGGTTTATTTTTTGGGCCTATTTTCAACTTAGAAAGTTCGGTCAGTAGCTCAAACAGATGCTTTATTTCAGCAGTGGTCATATTGCTGTGGCACATGGATCTCTGGTGGAGATCTTGTCCCCACCAGACCCCCCAGTCCTGGGTTTGTTCTGAGCCAGCTAATAACAACTTCAGACACGTGCCTCTGCCCTTTGATGGAGTTGTAGTTTCTCGATTAAAGATGGGAAATGATGCCAAGTCCTACGTCTTCTCTGAGCTTGACTGAATGGCACGGGTGCTGGTTTGTTTATCAGTCAAGCCCGCCCTCCCCACAAAAATAAATCATGTTTGCCAACAGGATCTGACAGCTGTAAACGAGTGTGTGTTGGCATTAATTATGCTGATCTCCTTTGCTTCCCAGTGATCTGGCCCAGTTGCAGCCATCCGTGTATTTTGCCTTGGCTGTCTTTGCCTGGCCAGTCTGTGCTTGTTCAAGTCAGCTATTTACCCACTGAACATTGGCAGGTACAGGCTGCTGTCTCTCCTGGGATCTTTTAGCATCTCCAGCTGGCCAGAGATCACCCTTTGACATGTGGACAGCTTGTCAGCAGGGACTTCAGCATGTTAAAATGGGCCTGTGAGCCATGTGTTTTATCTTGTCATGGAAGAGCAAACATTTCACCCACATCCTCTGCCCATGTCGTCTGACTTTGTCCTAAATTCAGTGCAGAAATACTCAGGGAACACTCCTCCCTTCTCACTGGTGCTGCTGAGGTTTCCCCTGGCTGACCTATCCAGGATGTGTGCCATCCTTCAGACTCTCCTCCCCTACCCAGTGCCCCAAACAGCTCCATAATGTGGACACCTTTCTGTCTGGGGGGAGCTGGGAGCCTCAGTGGTCCTTTATAGCAGCTGAATCTCAGCACCCTTGTGAGGCTGTACCTCATCTTTCCCCTCTGGCTCTCCTGGCCACACTGCTGAGCCTGCTGCCTTTGCTCAGATCTGTTGAAAATCCTTTTCTCCCAGCTGTTTTAAATGAAGGTCTGTGGAGCTGTGTTCCCATCCCAGGTGGTTTATGTTTTAAAGGCCATCCTTTTGCTTGGCTGTGTTGGGAGGCTGGGGTTGGGGGGTTGGGAGCTGATAAAACATTTGCAAAAAGGGCTCAATTATTGGGATGTTTTTCCACTTAAATTCTTTCTCCTGCATGATTTAGTTTATTTATTTCGAGCTCTGTGCATGAAGCATTTCTAAATGCCAGCTTGTCGTGTGTGAGCAGCTCAGGCTTCAGTCTGCACGTGCGTGAGAGCTGATCACAGCGGCAGCTTCAGCCAATCAACTCCTGCATGAATTTTCCTCCAGAGGTCTAGGAATTACTAACAGATGCCCAGTCCTGCGTTCCTCGGCCACAGCTTCATTTGTCTTCATGAACTCCTTTGCTCTCCTGCAAGCTCTGAGGATCAGGGGCTGAAGACCACTGCCTGAGGTGGAGCCCCTGCTGAGCCAGGGCCACTCAAAGTAGTATATCTATCTCTCTAGATAGAAGGAGGAGCAGGATACCTCTATCCAGAACTTATCACCACTAACCTGGGACTTTGCTGCCCTCAGTGTCTCACCATGTGGGTCTGGCAAGACTCATCCAGTTGATGTTCTTCCTCTCTGCATCAATGGGTCACCCTGCAGAATATGCCAGTGGTTTTCTGGGAAATGGAGCCCTCGATCCTTCTCCTGCCTTTCTCCCATATCCCAGTGTGACTGTGGGAATCAATTTGCTTAAAGAGGGTGCTGGGCAAGAGGGGTGGTGGCTCAGCTGCCTGGCTGGGTGGGATGACCTTTAGTTTAAGCCCATGTGCTCTTGGATATAGGTCTGTAGGGTTCCCAGGAAGACAGGAGGTTACCTGACACTGCTGGTAAGTGATCCTCACACATCAAATAATAACAGGGGGAAAAAAGTCCTAAAGAGTCATAGAGGATTTGATGTGTCCATCTTGTATTGATGGCAAGGACGAGACCGGAGCTGATAGGGTGACAGGCTGATGGGCCTTGGGCTGTCAGGCATTTGGAGTAAGGATACAGACTCCAGGAAAAGTGTTTTGGGAGCGCTTGCATGATCCCAAGCTGGGCTGTAGGTCATGTCACATGTGGCTCATGCACTGTTCATGGACCATTCCTGGTTGTCCATCAGCCTGGTTGATCTTGAGAACAAACACCAGAGTGGCTTGGTCAGCAGTGCTGGAGAACACCCTTGGCTGGTGTGTGCTCTCTGCCAGGAGCCAGTGAAGCTCTGGATCTCGGGCTGGGCAGGAGGAGCAGGCGAGGGGTGGGCACCGTGATGCTCCAGCTCGAGCCTGTCCGAAAGGTGACACACAACGGCAGGAAGCAGAGAGGGACCCCGAGGTGCCTGTGCCTTTGCGGGCACGTTCATCTCTCGCTGACCTGCACTGACAGCTGGTTTTCAGTGGGCTCTCTGCAGCGAGGCCGCCCGCTCGCTGCTGCTTGGCACCCCCCAGCTGGATGTCACATCACATCAGTTCGCGCATTCGCGGCGACTTTTAGTTATTAAATATTTTTAGCGACAAAACCATCCAAAGATGTTTCAGTCCTGCGAGCGTGAGTGACCTCGCCTTCAGCGTGGAGCGGGCAGGGGAGGGCAGGATGCCCACGGGGCCGGGCTGGGAGCTGAGCCAGGTGGAAGGGAGTTTGGTGGGCAATGTCGTTTGGCGCCGTGGGGGCCTCGGGAGCGGGGTGGGCTCGGTCAGCGGAGCAGGTCTGTTTAACCTGTGTCTGCAGGGACCGCGCTCCTCCTGCGCGGCTGATGGAGCATATGGGGATCCGGGCTCTGCGTCACGTCTCCTGCCACTCGCAGCAGGCATCCCCACTTTCCTGTTTCCCCAGAGGAATGTGGCAGCCCCAGGCCACTACTCATCTGCTGTCACTTTCTCCCTGGTCTTTGCGGGCGGGTGGTGAATTAGCACTGACCGTGCTTCATGTTCAGTGCTGACAAGACTGACCTGTGCCAGGCATGCCAGCGTGCACCAGTCAGTGTGTGCTGGTTTCCCTGTGCTGGTGCCATTCCTGCTGCTCTGCTGCCTTGTGCCTGCACACACCTTTCCTCTTGCAAGCAAACTGTGCAGCTTCTGTTTCAGCTCTGCTATTTGCCTTTTGCATGGGGGCAGGTGTAAAACTGCAGCTCTGACAGCATTGCTGCTTTGAGCAGGAAAGGTTTGCTGACCAGCTTTGAACTTTGGTAGCTACAAAGGCTCCTTCCCTGCCTCTGCAGCTTGTGGCATGTGTGAAATCACCCGGGTTTTCCTCAACTTCTTGTTGACTCTGTGCAAGAGTCTGTCCTAGCAGCAGGCAGGGGAGTCCTGGTTCCAGGGAAGCAGGTGGTGTGGGATGCAGGCTCCTGCTGCTGTGGCCTCCCAGTTCTAATTGATCACAAAATGGGAACAGAGTAGCTTGGAAGGGACCTGAAAAGAGAGTTTGGTACAACCTTTCATGGGAACAGGAGCATGGTTATCTAGCACCCAACTGCATCTTGAAAGCCTCTGATGATGGGGCCTCCACCACATCACTGGGGAGGCTGCTCCATCTGGCAGCTCAGCCCCAGCTCGCTACCGCAATGGGTGCTTTCCTGTGACATCCAGCATTTTGACCCTATTGCCATCCCAGCTCCTTTTTCAGGAGCATTTTCAGAAGCATTCAAGTGCCTGCCTTCCCAGGCATGCCAAACCATGTGGGCATCCCTGATGGCCTGGCAGCCAAAAGCCTGGACCAGTGTTGGCTGCCAGTCAGTGGTCCTACTTTGGGGCATTTTCATCCCAGGAGGGATTCGGAAGCCACCTCACCTTCCTGAGCTGCTGCTTTGGAAAGCTGGGAGAGCAGCCTTGTAATGACTTGCCCAACCTTGCAAAATTATCACAGAGATGAATCTGCTCAGACAAAAGATTTGCTTCCCTTTCTCCTTTGCAGCGAGGATTAACGATCACAGGAGAAGCTGGGGATATTTCATATGGCTGTCCAAGGAACAGAAAGAACTGAAATGGTTTGCCTTGGGCAAGGAGGGAGAGTAAAACACTATAGTGCTTTTCTGTCAGATCTTTTTATCGACTTGATCTGTACGTATGCTCTCCCCAGATGTATTTATAGAGAATCCCAGAGGATGCAATCAGTTCAAAAGGTTTTCTTTGTCAGGCACTGGAGCCATGTCCAGCTCTTTCCAGCAGCGACAATGTCCCGAACCTTGGGGTCTTCCCTTCTTGACAACTAGTCAATTAATTCAAGGATGAGATTGATCTGCCTCTCTGCAATTATTTTAGCTGGGTCCTAATGAGTTTTGTCTGGGCAGGTTCTTCCCCATAGCCCTCTGAGCCAGACCTTGCCAGCTGTGCCAGGCTTAAGAAACAGCAAAATGAACCCGATCAAATGCGGAACAGCTTCACAGAAATACTGCTCTTTTCCAACAAATGCTGTTGGCCCAGTTTCCCTGGCTGTGAAGCTCCCACTTTGAAACCTGTGGAGCAGGCAGATAATACATTTGAAAGCAGTGGCAGTTTTACCTCCAGAAAAGGGACCATTGTGCTATGACTAACTTGCACTTTCTCGATTCTAGTTAGGTATAAAATGGTAGGAAAGGCCCTGCTTTGGGGAGGCCGGGAGAGTGAAAACATTTCTCTTCTGCACCGCATCAAAATATGGATGGATGAGTCGCGAGGTTGGGTGGTGATCGGATCACAGGGATGAAAGAACAAAATCAGTTCTTGCTCCTCTTATGCCTGGAGCGTGTGTGCCGTAGGCAAGGCACAGCTTTGGGGCTGCACCGGTGTCTGGGGCACCAGTGAGGTGGCCGAGCCCAGCTGTTTGCTCTGAAGCAAAGGGTCACACTGAAAGTCCCTTGGGGTCTCTTTGTTTGACAGGGAGATATACACACACACACACACACACACACACACACACACACACAAACCCCTGTCACTCTGCCTGCCTGCAGCAGCTGCTGCCCTGTGGATGCTGTTGGAGTTGATGCCACTGTGTGCTGGTGGCTCTGGGCAGAGGCAGCAGGCCGGAGGTGTCCAGAGTGGCCTGTCCTCATGCCCGTGACAGGTGTGGAGGTCTGTGGAGCTGCTCACATCTTGGGGAGGCTTTCATGGGCTCAGCATGTGCTTTTCCTCTCTTTGTGCTGTTGCCTGGTGGCTGTCGCTCTGCCTGGACCCTTAAGGACTCACAGCCTTTGGGGAGTGGGCGCAGGGTGTGGAGAGGTGCAGTGGTTCAGTGCAGACCTACATACAGCCAGTACATCCCATCCTGCTTAGAGGAGCAAACACCCACTGGCTGTTCATTGTCAGGACAGCTTGGATTGTCCCAACAGGCTGCCAAATCCCAGCCTTCTGAAGTCATCTAGATTTGCCAGGACTGGGTTCATCTTCATGGTATCCAGCTGCCTCAGCTGTTGCAGGGCTCCAGAGCAGCTTGCAAACTGGTCTGTGAGCTCCTTGAAAGAGGAAGATTGAGCTATGCTTAATTATTGGTTTGCAGGCTTTTGGAGGGTGCCTGTGAACCCTCAGCTCCAGGAGTTCTTTTGTTCCTTTTCTTTCCCAGCATGTGGCAGCTTATTCCAGCCTGTGCTTCTGCCGTACCAAGGAAAATCAGAGCCTGTAATAGAAATGTTGGCAGTTTGTAACTCTATCACTCGTGCCGGAGGCTGGAAGGGATTGGTCCAGATTAGAACTGCCCTGAGGCAGCTGATGGAGGTCTGCAGCATGTCAGGGATGTCCAGGCTTCCTGTGCTGCTTCCCCTGCTCCATCACAAGTGAGCAACAGGTCATGGCAGTTCTCTTTGCCTTCGTGGTCAGTGTGCTGGGTGGGTCATCTGGCACCTCTCTGATTGCATGGCAGCAAGGAGAGGTGTTTGTTCCCCTGCTGCCAGACCACAGTGGGCAGAAGGGGCCAAGCTGCCTGGGGAGCACGAGCCAGTGCTTGTCCTCTGTCACCCTTGAGCTGATTTCTCTCAGGATTTAGTGCGGTGCCCAGTGTTGGTAAGAGATGGAAGGTACCCATTACCCTCAAGAGTGGATCAGCACCTGATGGACCAGTGCCTTTAGTCCAACCCATTTCTCTAGTCCAATCCCAGCCCACCCAATATTCACTTTTCGTGGGCTCCTCAGTGCTGTGGTGAGTGTGGGGAGGTAGAGGCTCATGCCTGGCTTGAGCAGATGCATTTCTGCTGGGTTTGTTGGAGATAAGCTCTCCCTTAGGTAGGATGCCTCTGCCCTGCCAGGTCTGCTAGGCTGGGTCTGTAGTCTGAAAAAGGATGTGCTTCCAGCATGGAGGAGAGGAACAAACCTTCTTAAGAGGGGAGATGACGGGAAGTCACCTCTCCTGGGTACCAGAGGAAACTAGTACTGATTTGGAGCAGAGTCTCAATACAACTTTTGGGACAGGATCAGCCTCCTCTGGCACTGGGATGGCAAAAGAGAGACACTGGGGCCACGAAATGGAGTCACTGGTGAGGCTTGGGGTATGCTTGTCTTCCAGACCACTGAGATCTGAATTTTGCACATGTATATTTTGCATGGCTGCTTCCTCCTAAAGCTCAGCGAGGCTCTGCTGATTTGAGGCTGAGCTCCAAATTAAATGACACCAAACAGTGAGGCTTTACATTTCAAAGGCTCAGAGCAGAAGGATGCCTGGGACTTTCTGTAGCTATGGAGTAATTGGGATGATTTTTTTTATTTTGGCGGCTTGTACAATGACCACCGGGTGCTCGCTCCACAGACAGATGGTTTTACCTGCATCTTCTGCTAATGTGAGGAATTATAACAACCCCGCAGGGATGAAGAGGGGTGACAGAGCCAAGTACAGTGGGGAGAGCAAGTTAGTAACTGCTCTGCATTCCTGGCTCTGGCTGCTTATCACAGTGGTAACTTGTGAATGGGCACATTTGCATCACAGAACCCCTGGAAATTTCTGCTTCTGTCCCCCAGTTCCACACCTGCCAACCAGAAAATTTCCTGGTACATTTGAAGTTGCTACAGTGTCTCTTTCCCTTCACAGCACTGTGGGATGGACTCTAAGGCAAAGGTGCTGCTTGAAGGTCAAAGATGGAACTCTGAGGCAGCTGGGAGAGTGGTTGGTCTGGGAGCTCCAGTCCCAGCACGGCACTGGGGGCTGTTGCCTCTCAGATGAAGGGGTGTCCTGCCCCTGGGGGATGAAGAGAATGTGCCACGGCTGATCATAGAGTGGCCCTGTCTGCAGCTGCCTGTTGGCTTCATGCATTTGCTGACGGGCTCTGTTCCCACTCTGTAAGGTTGTGAGCCACTCTGGGAAGGCTGCAGGGAGGGAAACCATGGCCTCATTCCCAGTGTGGACACCTGCATTTTTTCCCTGCTACTGGATGGCCGGTTACTCTCATTTACTCTGGGGTTTATTTCTGCCTGGAGCTGATGGCAGGTCCTTGACACGCAGGAAGGTAGATATCTATCATCTGCTGGGGCCAGCTGCTCTGCTCTTCACGCTGTGCAGATTCACAGCTTGGGGTAAGGTCCTCCCAGCGATTCAGTAACCAGACCGTGAGTTGGCAAAAGCTTATCAGGAGGTCAGTGTGGAGAAAGACTTGCTCGGGAACTTCTCTGCCGAGCACTTCAGGAATGAGCAAAGCAGAAGCCGCTGCTGTGGCTGCAGGGGCTGCCAGATGTCGTGGGCTCACAGCGGAGGAGCATGGCCATCAACTCCTCTCTGTTCCTGCATCTTCCTCCTCCTCTCTCACATGCATCTCTAGGTGCCAAGTTCATTTGTTCCACCCAGGTCCTGCCACCCCAAGAAGCCACTGCCTTCATCTCCCACCTGTTCCCCTGCAAAGCTGTGTCTCCTGGTGGGACCTGCTTTGGGACCCATAGCACTGGCACAGCTCTGGCTTTCTGCTATGCCCTGGGGCAGAGGACCAGTGTCCAAATCCCTTCCCTCTTGCTATCCAAGACCCAGCAGCCTTCCTGGGACAGCGCTCCAGCAGGCAGAGTACCCTTCCTGCCCATGGCAAGCTATGGCTGCTTGGGGAAGGGCAGATGGGGACAGAGAGGTAGATATGCTTCCCCAAAGTCCTCCCCATCCCTCAGGTACCCAGAGTTTGAGGGGGGACATCAGCACTGGGAAGAAAAGGGATGTTCTCCGGGTCTCAGGGCACTAATGAGGATCTGGGGCAGCTCTGGTGGCTGCAGCTTTGGCTGATGTGCTGCGGTCAGTGGTGTTACACAGGGCTGTGTGTGGTTTGGGGTACCTGGGAGAGCAGAGCAGTGGTGCAGATGGGGAGTTGGCTCCCCAGGAGGGAAAGATCTGGAAAGCTGAGTGGCGTGATGCATCTCTGGAGCATTCCCAGCTCATGGAACACATCTGGGAGCATATGGGATCCTTGTGGAAGGGCAGAGTCAGGCTGGGCTCTGTCCTTGCCTAGCTGCTTTGATTTCTCCTCCTGATTGATCTGCACAGTCAAACTCACGATCCTTTGCTGGCAGAGGAGCAGTTGCCAGACTGCAAAGGTCGCTGAAAGCAGCTGCTCCCCTCCCCTGCTGCCTCGGCTGCCGGCAGAAGAGCCCGGCTTTGGAGGCACTCGGCTTGTGTCCCTGCTGGCAGCGCCAGCCACTGGCTCCCCGCACGCCCGGCACACCGCGGCTGCTGCTCAGCAGGCACTCTGCTCTCCAGACCAAGGTAATGAGCCCCCTGGGACCTGTGCGGGGTCCCTGGGGGGCCGGGGAGGAGGAGGAGGAGGAGGAGGTGAGAGCTGCAGAGGAAAGGCAGCCTCGCCTCGCCTCGCCATGCCCACTCGCAGCAGGGCCCATGGAGAAGTCGTCCAGCACGTGCAGCTGCTGAAATGGCGTGTCCCGGCTCGAGGACCCCTGGAGCTGTTCTTGATGAACCTGCCTGGTGCCTCCCTTTGCCTCCCTTACCCCTGCTCGGCTCCCCTGTGTTCCCAGCTCCTCCCGCACTGCAGGCAGCCTGCCCGGCTGTGCCTGTGCTCTGTGCCCGCCAGCGCTGTTTGTGTGCGCTGGGATTTCCTCGGGCGACTCATTGCTGCGGCGGCTGCGGTGGCTGCGGGCTCCGGGGGCTTCATTAGCCGAGCTCACCGGGGGAAATTGTCATCACGCAGGGTGAGGTTGGCTCTTTGCCCTTTGCCAGCTTTGTGGGGAAGAGGGGTGCAAGCTCTTGGATGTGGGGGTTTGAAGGTGGCTTTGCTGGAAGCCTGTGGGGAAATGCCTCTTGTTCATTATTATAAACATTCAGGAAGGAACTTGTCCCAGGTCCTGGCTTGCTTTTAAAACATGGGGATATCTGTCTGTGGGGTGAGGGAAGGAAGAGCAGGAGGAGCAGTGAACCAAAGGTGACCAGTGGCTCAGAGGTGTCTGCCTACAGCAGAGAGCCTGGTTGGGATCCCTGTCACCCAAGCCAAGCCTGAGCTCAGGGTTTCCCTGAGCAGGAGCTCAAACAATCTTTCTCCACTGTTGGCTGTACTTAGCTGATAGCTTGGAAGATCCTTCTGTCCTGGAAACTTGCTTTCTGACATCAGATTTGCCAACGTGTTGTACTTGAGATGTGCTTATGGATGTCGTGATCATCTTGCCTATTCCTCCTCAGCAAACCAGGCTGAAACCCACTTGATCCTCCTCTTTGGATCTTCCTTGCCTTCCAAATGAGGCCAATAAGCCTGACAGTAAGTCCCCGTGGGTGGGGAGGGAAGGACTATTTTGTCTGGGAATCAGACGGTTGCATCGTGGCTTTGCCCTGGGCTGCTGGTGGCTTTATCTGTGCAAGTTCAGCGAGGTTAGGTTCTTCGGCTTCCCTTTTTGGCTTTCTCAGCTGTGAAGGGATGGTGTGAGGCTGAGCTTAGCTCATCGTGAAATATATTCCATGAAGCCTGGGAACTGGGGGCGTTGCAGAAAGACAAGGTTGTTCAAGGAGGTAGGAAGGGATGGGGAGGGTATTTATCCCACTTCTCCATTTTCCTCCTGGGGCCATTAATGTGACACATGTCCTGAGTGTGTCCTGGTGACTGACAGGCTGTGGAAGAACAACCAGAGATGCCTGCAACCCAAAGAGCAAGAGGAAAGGGTTGAGATTTGGAAGGGGCAGCTCAGACCTTGGCTCAGGAGACTGAGAGCCCCCATGTGCTGTGGGCACCAGGCACTGCTGCTCCTGCTCCATTTCTGTTGCTTTGGCTTTGCTGCAAGAGGATTTCATGACAGGACTCACTGTGGGTGAGGACGTGTGTGAGAAGGCTGCGAAGCACAAGCCTCCAGCTTGTCTGGACATTCCTGTTGCAGAAGGGCGACTACTCAAGTGAATGGTGGCCCAGGAGAGAAAGCCATCAAGGTGGGTTGGGAATGCCCACCTGGATGAGGAGCTTTCCAAGTTACCCATGGAAGAAGATCTGTCACCACAAGAGTCTCGTGGCAAGGCAGAGCAGGTCACTCTAGGTTAGGGCTTAATCTCCCTGTGAACAACATGACAAAGACACAATTTTCAAAGAGGCTCTTTTTACCTGGGCGGTGTCCCACGTAGGGTGGGAGGCTGCAGTGCTGTGGGCTGCCTGGCTGAGGCAGGACAACAGGAGACGATCTTGGATGATGATCCCTTTCCTGAAAGGCCCTGCCTTGACAGGAGACAGAGAAATTGCCACAGCTGCTGCTCCTGGCAGCCTTGCCAAGGCAGCAGAGCAGGCAAAGCGATTTAGCATTGCTCCAGTCATCCGTGATGGCAGAGATCATTGCATCAACCCCTTCAGCATTGTGATTAATGCTGAAGAAGCATCCTGTGAGGGCTGGGAGGAGAGGGTTGGTCCCTGGAGATCTGCTCTCTGAAGCAGAGGCAGCCCTCTCCAGCTGTGGTCCTCCCACAGTCTTGTCTGCCTCCTTTCGTGTGCAGCTGTTGACCCGTGTGCTCCCATAGTGATGGAATTCCTAGGAACGGGGACAGGAACTCAGGACTGGTTCCTCAGGAGAGGAGAGATTATGTGGATTTATACAGATTTCTTGTCTTATGATGAAAATCCGGTGTTTGAGCTTTCAGTATCATTAAAATTTGGTTTTAACTTTGGTTTTTGGTCCCCTTCAGAGAGCTCGTGTGTGGCTGTGATGGGGAGGGAGAAGAAGAAAATGGGATGTGGTGGGGTCGGGTAGGAGGAAGAGTGTGAGAACATGTATTGGAGCTCTGGGAAGATGGTGAGTACCATCTCCCCAGCTGGCTTTGCTTATCCATGGTGGGTACAGGAGCAAGGCAGAACTTGGGAAAGTGGAAAGCACTGAGTCTTTAGGAAAATTAATCTTTTTTAATGCAAAAGTTTCCTTTACTTCTGAAACTCTCTGCTCCAGGACTAATTACTACCAAATAACCATAACACCAGGGGGGACCCAAGCCCCATGAATTGTGTTTGTTAGCACCATCTGCTCTTTATTCTGCAGGTGACATTCCCGTAGTTGGGAGCAGTATGATACATCCCTGGAAGCACATGGACTGATGTACCTGAGCATGTCTGGGCTGTCAGCTTTGTCCAAGGCTTGTCCTACCCCCACGCTGGGGGCTCTGACTGCCCTCAACTCCCTTCTGAAAGGTTTTATCTCTCTGGGACTTGATACCCAGCTCGTCTCTGAAGATGATGGATGCTCCTTTGTGGGCTGGAGGATTTCTCTTGCAGCTCAAGTGGGTGCTGGAAGAGGAGAAGGTCCAGAGTGTGTCAGGGCCTGTAGCAAGGCAGGGCTGGAGCTTATTCCCTTTTGCTGGAGGACAGGATGGAATCTCCATCCCAGGGAGGAGAAAAGTGTTCATGACTCAGACAGCAGCTGCCAGCCATGACCTGGGTGTCTGTGCCTGGTCCCTGCCAGCCTTCTCAGGGCGCTGGGCTCTCCTGAACCCACCAAATCCCCCGGGCTCATTCCTTTACCTCGCAGTCTGTCCGTGCCTGGCAGCTGCCACTCGGCAGCTCCTGCCCTGGAGGAGCCATGGGAGCAGCTGGGTGGCTCGGCCCCGGGAAGCGCCGGCGGCCAAGGTGTAAATTGCATGGCGGGCTGCCTTCGCTGAGGTGAAAATGAAAAACTCTCCCAGCTATCAAGCCCGGTGTTTCACGGCTCGGTCCAAACGCACTCCCACTCCCTCTCACTGCTGCGGAGAGGATCTCAGGGGCTGGTTTTCTCCTGCCTGTCCTGAAGCCATGGCACTGCCACGTCAGCAGTCAGCAGGGCAGTGTGTCCTGGTTGCAGGCAGGACGGGGGCCTGCCGTGGGAAGGGGGAAGTGAGCTGAGGGCAGGCAGGGATGCTGATGGCGTGGGAGGTGCTAATTGCCAGGCTCTGTGTTCTGCTACCTGGAGGATTTGTTACCCTTTGGCGAGACCCTGCTTTCTGCTGCCGTAGCGCCGGTGGTGCCGCTCGTTTTTCCTGCTGGCTGACGGAAACGGCCTTTTCTTGATTGCAATAATATCACCTTCTGTTTCTGAAACACCTCACAGCCCAGAGGATTTGAAAGTAAAGTGCACGTGCGTGGGAGCAGTCTCACCACCTCTGAAATGTGAGTTTCTCCAGGCTGGGAAGCAGCAGCTGTTCCGCAGCCCTTGGCAGCCCGGTGCTGGCGGCTGTGCCGTGTGCTGGAGCTGGCTCCGGGTGCCGTCGCCCCGGGAGGCAGGGCCTGCCCGGCTCCGTGTGCACCCTGCTGGAGCTGCAAGCTGAGATGTTGGGGTTTCCTTGATGCTTTACTGGTGTAAAGCGTCTCTGCCTGCCTCTCCCTCCAGCAATTTGCCTTCCCTTCTGCCCAGCCGTCTCTTGGGCTGATGGCTCTTCCCCAGCCTCTGGCTGACTTCTGCCCCTCGTTGGGCAGCCCTGGGCACCCAGGCTTCATCCCAGCCTCCCATTGTTAGGCTGTGGCTCAGCAGGGAGGACCAGAATCAGGGTTGGGTTTGGAGGGGACCTTTAAAGGTTATCCAGTCCAGCCCCCCTGCTGTGGGCAGGGACATCTTTCACTATAGCAGGTTGCTTAAAGCCCCATCCAGCCTGGCCTTGAGCACCTGGCTATGTCCAGCCATGGGACATCCACAGCTTCTCTGGGCAGCCTGTTCCAGTGTCTGACGACCTTCAGCACAAGGCTTTTGTTCCTTATGTCCAGTCTAACCTGCTGGCTTTTGCTTTAAAACCACTGCCCCTTGCCATGTCACTACAGGCCCTGGTAAAAAGCCTTCATCTCTTACAAGCACACTTTAGGGCTCCCCAAAGCCTTCTCCTCTCCAGGCTGGACAACCCTAACTCTCTCAGCCTGTCTCCATAGCAGAGTTGTTCCAGCCCTTGGACTGTTTCTGTGGCCCCTCTACCTGCTCTGACGTGTCCACGACTGTCTCATGCTGGGGACCCCAGAGCTGGAGGCGATATTTCAGGTGGGGTCTTACAAGAGCAGAGCTGAGGGGCAACATCCCCCTCAGGCTGCTGTCCATGCCCCTTCTAGTGCAGCCCGGGAGAGACTTGGCCCTGGGAGGAAGGGGTGCCTCTATTTTTTTGCTTTCATCAGCTCAGATGGGTGACTTGAAGCAGTGTTTAACGTCAAGCTGCTATCTGAGTAAAGAGGGATGAAAACAGGGACATTCCCAGTCTGTGCCTGGGACAGAGGGATGGCCCAGCAAGGAGTCTGTTTCCTGGCTGAACTGGGAGAACGCCGAAGGGCTCTGGGTGCTGTGCAGACTGAATTGCAAAGCCTCTCAGGACTACCTAGCGCCCGTGTTCTAAGATAAGCAGGGATGACACACCGAGCGTGGAGCGTGTGAGGAAGCGAGGAGGATGTGGCACACAGCACGCTCCCCCCAGTCCTAGCTGGTGGCTCAGTTTCAGCTTTTAATTTTAGCAACCGATTTAGGGCCGTTCAGCTCCACGCAGTTTTGTTGTTCCTTTAAAATCCCTGGGACTGAAGCGTCCGACCCCATCACTGAGAGATGGAGAGGACGGATGCCTCCAGCTGGAAGGAAGATGTGGGGGAGTTGTGTTGTCTGAGCAGGCAGGAGTTGCTGGCGTGTGAGGACAGGGCTGGTGGGTCACCTGGGGGTCTCCTCGCACCATGCCAGGTGCCAGCTGACTTGCTGGCACTACCCAGAGCAGCCCCAGTGCCGGCAGCACAGGCGAGGGGAGGCTCATGGCAGTGAGGCTGTGGTGATGCCCTGGCTGGCTGGGGGGATGCTGGTGAGCCCCCCCAAGAGGCAGCAATCCCCAGCGATGGTCACAAGCCCTCTGTGTGTTCACACCCTCCAGCTATTCCTTCTTCAGGTGTGGCAGCATAATAAATGGAAGGGACTGACACCAGCTGCCTATGGAAAAACTGCTCATGTGGTTGGTGTTGCTCCAGTGTCACAGCAGGATGTGGATGGGGCCAGCTCCATGTGCCTGACACCCTTCTGCTTCCCTGCAAGGGCAGCAGCACACCCTGTCACAGGAAGGGCAGGGGTGAGCGGCAGCTCCAGGCACATTGTGCCAAACTGATGTCGAGACATTCCCTGTTAACAACCCACAGCTTCTCCTTGAGTCTGGGCCTGACTTGGGCCACCTGTCCACTGATCCCTCTGGGGAGTTGTTCTCTTGATTGGCTCTGTGCAGAGATGCTTAGGCTGGACCCTGCCCTGTTGGCTTTCCCAGTGGCTCCAGCCTGTCCCAGCTTTTCAGCTGTGCCCAGTGGCAGATCCCTAGAGGGTTCATCCCTGGCTGGTGGCCGGGAGGGCAACTCAGGGCTGCCTGGTTCCCCTAAGGGAGAAGAGGGTTTGCATCTGTCGGGTGACCAGCTACTTGCTCCCCATGGCTTTTCCAGTCCTGGATGGGATTTACAGGTGCGTTTTTCATGTGTTGCAGGCAGGAGGTGCTCTGGCAGGGATGGGTGACAGGCACAAGCCATGGCTGTGTTCCTATGGCACAGGTGGCTGGAGCACAAAGTGGACATCTCTGCAGTGGAGCCAGGAGCTGCTGGGCAGCACGAACAGCTCAGCTTCCAGCTCTGCTCCAGCAGGAAGCTTGGTGGTGGCATGAAAAACCTCTCTCCAGCTGCTCCTACAGCATCAGTCCTGAAATAAGGACTCAGTGGGCTGGTGTGGCTTAACCATCACCTTGTGATCCATGCCAGATCACAGTAAGGAGTCGAGGGTGACAGGGAGCTTGTGGGGTGAAGTGTGGTGAGGACAGCAGCTGCCTCCCCACTGCCTTCCTGGTGACACTGGAAGTGTTCTGGGTTCAGCTGGAGCCTGACTGCCAGCATGCCCGTGCGTGGCGAGGATCCAGAGAGCATCCACAAGGCTCGTCTGTGGTCTCCTAACAAGATGAATTCTTGCAGCAGTGGGAGATGAAGCAGATCCAGTTGGTGACATTTGAATTCCTGAGCAGATGAACCTGACAGAGTGACAAAGCCAGTCCCCGCAGCGCCCCAGCTCACCTTCTGCTTCCCAGCAGGTGCTGAGGGCCATGGTGTGACATGAGCACCCTGCCACCTCCTTCTGCCTTTGCACAGTTCTGCTGGGATTTTAATGACTGCAGGTCGTGTCTCAGACACCTCATTATGTCCTCTGTAGCCCTGGGACTGCTCGTGTGCTCACCCGGGAAAGTGGGGGCATCTTCCTTCTGGGAGGCTGTGCCCAAGCCGTATCATGGGCAGACATTGTGACCTTATGGACAAGGAGGGGGAGGAGAATTTGTGCTGACAAATAGATGGCACCTGCTGCTGCTGGGGAAGGTCTCCCGAAATGCTGTTCATTATGTAATCCCGTAGCCCTTTCTGAGGCATGAGGCTGGGGAATGCTCCATTCCTAGAGGGATGAGAGCAACCTGGAGGAAATCCTACAGTCAGTACATGGTGGTAGGTGATTTGGAACCCGAGGTTAAGGACTGGGCGAGGTGCTGTTCCATCTGGGAAAGAGGAGTGCAAGAGTCTTCCCTTACATAACGCCTTGCTCCCGA
Source organism: Pachycephala philippinensis (assembly GCA_013397055.1). Taxonomy (NCBI): domain Eukaryota; kingdom Metazoa; phylum Chordata; class Aves; order Passeriformes; genus Pachycephala; species Pachycephala philippinensis. The sequence goes on along the minus strand of VWZT01005160.1, from coordinate 30,015 downwards.
GAAGGTGTGAGAAGCACCCCTCCACATTCCTCAGACGGGCTGAGAAGGAGTTGGTTTCATGGGAAGCAGTAGGTCTGATGTAGCAGGAGTATGCTGGAGCTGCTGTTCCTGTCGGGACTGAACCTGGGGACTCTGCATACATTTGTGTGTCTAGATGGGCTGTGTGGATTATGTGCAATGAATCCCCTGTTTCAGGTGCCCACAGGAGGGTCCTGGATAGAAATCAGCCCTGCACGCTGCGCTGCTGCCTCCATGTTTGCTGGCCATAGGAAGGGAGAGCTCCTGGCGGAGGCTGAGGAGGGAGGTGGTACTACACGACCTTGCAAAGGGACAAATCCCCTTCCCTGCCCCACTTACTGGTCCTGTTGTCACAGCCAGCAGCCTGACACTGACAGTGTCCCACTGTTCACCTCTCGCTGAGCTCCTCCGCCCGTGTGAGACTGCATTGGATTTGACTGGAGGGCTCTGCCTTGCAAACTCCACGTTCCCCTTGCTGCTCCATCTGTTGGTTTGGCGGCACAGCCAGCCAGGGGCTCCCTCCTCAGTGGCAGTGCAGCACTGCCTGTTGAGCCTCTCTGTTGTTTTGCCATGTTGTTGAGCCTTTGCTAATTCGCTCTTCCCGCACCTTTGCCATTGGACCCTGCTCTCCGGTCTCTCTGGGCTGTTTCTTTTCGTTGCAGTGTTCCTCTCCACTGGGATAATCCCAGACTCGCTGTGTCACCTGCCTCTTGGTTGAACTTTGGTGGCCTATTCTTGCCTGGCCTCTGCTTGCTTCCTAATCTCCTTTGGTAAGATCACAAGGCTGATCTCCCACCTCCTTTGGATGATCCCCTTATCCATTTCTGTTGTCATTGCTCCCCACCTCATTGCTTCTGCCCATTTCTCAAGTCTTTATGCAGCCTCATCCCTTTGTCCCAGGCTGGACAGGACAGCATTCCCAGGTGTAACCTCCCTGCTCTTTCTGGGGGACATTGTCCTCTCCTGACCCCACCTGCCAGTGCTGAGCTCTGCAGCAGCCCTGCCAGAGGCTGGGTTTCTCTGGGAAGAAGTGCAGAAGCAGAAGCCAGCTCACTAGCCTGCCTTCCAGCTTAATTTGTACAGACATAAATTAGCGCGCCCAGTCTCTGGTTTCCCTCCATTTCATTCTGGGAAAAACCCTGGATGAATTGGGAAGAAATCAAGTATTTGAGCTGTCCCTAATGAGGGTATTGACAGTGAGTGTCCAGCTACTTCAGCGTGGTCCCACTGACCTGGTCTCATGGGCTTTGGCTGGTGGACGCCTGGGCTCTTCTGGCTTCAGGGACACAGAGCTGCTTCCCAGCCTGCCAGGGTGGAACATCCTTGTCTCTCTTATAGGATAATCTTGAGTGTGAAGCAGCATTTGGCTCAAGAGCCAGCTGTGCTTTTCACACAGGTGTGCATTTTTCTTCCTTAAAAAGCCAAGATTCCCACATTTTGTATGGGTGGAGGGGGTGTTGTTTGTGTTTTGGGGGTGTCACTACTATGTCTGTGTAACTGGAAGTTGTAGCAGCCTAGAGGAGATTGTAGGGAGAGAGTATGTCCCAGATCCACTCTTTTGGAACCTCAGGCTGGGCTTTGGAAAGTCACCTTGGGATGTCTTGGAGGCCAGACTGGAGCGCTGAGGATTTAGAGTGGTCGGAGACCTCACATGAAGTTAATGAAGGTCTCTTTGCTTTAAGATCCTTTGAGTTGTCCTTGTCTGCATGAAGTGATGGAGGGCCAGCTGGATTTATCCAAAAAAACCCTGCAAATCCTGGAGATACCCATCTCTGCTGTGTGTTGCAGTAACCTAAAATAAGGAGCCGAGCTGGAGGTTGGCGGATGGGCTTGTGCTTGGTAGAGCAAGGGGCAGAGCGGTGGGGAGGGCTCTTGTCTGCGTTGTTGCTGAAAAAGCAGGAGTGATATGAGCCGCCTCTGCTCTGCTGCTAAAAACAACCCAGCTTGTTTTTATTTAATCCAGTTTTGATCTGCAGGCCTCAGTGTTTCACCTGCCCGCGAGTGGGAACTCCAAACTCGGAGCGCCTCGGAAGCCCGCCTGCGTCCCTGCGTGTCCCTGCGGCACTGGGATAGGGAACGTGGTTCCTCCTCGGCTGGAGGAGGGACTGCTGAAAGTCAGGCTGGAAGGCATTGGGATGGGACAGGTGAAGCTTCTGCTGGGGTCATGTTTCTGGGTAAACTGGGCCTCTGCATTGCCGACTCCTGCAGGTTTTCCCAGGAAAATGTACCCAAAAACTGCTCGTGTGGGATTTCTGCCTGTATTTCTTGTGCAGCATCCTGGCAGTGTGGAGGTGGCTCTCCAGGTGGTCCAACTGCCAGCACTGGGGAGAGGGTCAGTGTTGGCTCATGTCTGTTGTGGATCTTGCCTGGTGCCAGCATTTGTCTGGGAAATAAATTATTCTTAAATCACATTGGTCCATCCCAAGGGCGGAAGGGGGTCAGGCTTTTCTAAGGTCGTGATTGATGTGTCCATAGAGCTCATTCCTGGTGTGGGGCCAGCTCTGGCTACAGAGAGCCCCAGAAGGATGGGGAGAATGTGCAAACAAGCTACAACAGCAGGCCGTGACAGAGGAGAATAGTTGAGGCAGGGAGGAAGATCACTGGGTCAGGGAAAAAGAAGATAATCAGGGCAAGAGGGAGGAAGAGAATAGCTGGGGCAGGGAGGAGGAGGAGGAGGAGGAGGAGCAGGAGGGCGTGGATAATCAAGGTGGTTGCAGGGTTAAATAAAAGCTGTCACTGATTTGAAAAGGGGAAAGAAAGAAAAAGAAAACCCGCTGAAGAGACACTCTCCTCTCTCACCCGGCTTGTAATCAGCCGCCCCCTCTGCCAACGAGCAGCTGGCGGGCGGGCGGGTGAGGAGGGGGTGGCAAGAGGGGTCCAGCTGCTCCTCAGCCCGGTCTCAGCACCCCAAGAGTCCCCACAGCCGTGGCTCAGCATGGGCTGCATGGCCCGGGGGATGTGCCCCTGTCATGGGTTCCTGACAGGCTGGGGGTCTGAGGTCTTGAAGAGCACTGCCAGGGGGAGGTGGGGTGAGGAAAAGGAGGAGGGGGACTTGTCTGAAATGCCAGGGATTCATCTCCCACTCCCCCTGCCCTCGCCATTCTGAAAGGAGCTGCTTGAGCTGTCGGCTCTGGATTATATTAATTAGCAGAGAAGTGCAACGCCTGCTCGTGGGGCTGTGCTGCTCGTGGGGCCATGCTGCCAGGAGGCACCGGAGATCTGGCAGGTCTGTGTCAAGCAGCTGCCTGGCTCCCCAAAACCCCTTGCTCCAGCCCAAAACGAGCACATCAAAACCAAGGCTGAGCTGGGGCTCTTCAGCATCTCCTCCAGGAGCCCAGCTGGCTGCTTACCCCCAGGGCCAAACCTGCCTGCCCTGGAATGTGGCACTGGTGCGATAGGGAAAGCAGCACAGTGGTTTTGGGATGGCACCCTCTGCTCCTCACTAGTCTGTGGGCAAAGAGGGCCAGTCTGACCCATCCAGGCTGGCAGGTCAATGTGGCAGGGGGCTGCTGGGGCAGGGGGTGAGGGCACATCCCTGCCCATGGCTACTTTGTGTTTTCCAGGAGAGGAAGCTGTGTGCCCACCCCCGGATCGAGATCTACAAGCAGGACCGCATCTACTTCGTGTGTCCCCTCGCCCGCCAAGGGGACTTCTATGTGCCTGAAATGAAAGAACTGGAGAGGAAGAGCAGGGCTGCTGCAGCTGTGGCCGAGGACGCCCAGACAGACATCACAGGTATCCATGGCTTGCACATGGGCTCCGTCTTCCATCGGCATCAGCCCTCACAGAGGTGGGGTCCTGGTGTCCCCAGTCCTGCTGCTGCCTGAGCAGACAGAGAGGGACTGACCTGTGCCTACCTGGTGCCCAACCACTGAGTCTCAGCACACCTCTTCCCCTCACCCTGGGCTGATCCCCAAGGATCTTGTCCCTGAGATGTCATGCCACGCCTCGAGGAGCGCCCAGGAACCCTTGCAGTTTTGGGACAAGGGCCAAGCTGCCACTGAGCCACTGGCCCACTGTTGTCAGTGCAGAGCTGTATCTCACAGCTTTTAGTTGCAGCTGGGCTTGTTTTTCTCTTTGTCATATACATCTTCCTTGATCTCATCTTCATCTGTTACATATTGGGATTGCAAAGAGCTTAAATACCAGGTTGCTGTAGCTGGTGGTGGAGTTGCCTGAGAGCATCTGCTCAGCAGGATTTGTTGGAGCCTGGATGTATTCATACAGGAAGGGACCACAATGGCTGTAGGCGCAGAACAGCAGTGCTATAGTAACCCAAAATGCTAGTTGCCTTCAGCAGCCCACATGCTCCCGTGCCTGTGAGATGTGGGAGCGGGCTATCCAAGCATTCCTGGACACTGGACAGCACATCCGAGCCGGCTGCTGGCAGGGGCAACCGCCTCCCCCTGCCCCACGGCTCGCCCACGCTTGTGTAATGGGCATGAAAAAACCATGAGGGCTGTGCTCGCCTCGCGGGCAGTCGGGTCATTTGCTTTAACACATCTTCAGGTTTGGGTCGCTTTAATTCTTAATCGCATAAAAGCGAGCCTGGGAATTGCTTTGTGGGAGCTCTGTCCATTTAGCGCTGCCGTGAAGAGTCTAATTGGAGCTGTTTCCCAGCACTTCCAGGTCCCGTGTTTGCACGGTGCTCACTCGGCTCTTCTCCTCTCTGTCTGCCTTGTGTTGGGGTGGCTGCTGGGGGCACCAACCCGGCTTGGCCAGAGGTGCCCCAAAGCTCCCTTGCTCTGACATCTTCCTGTGGTCACCCCTTGGTTTTGGAGAGGGATGGCAGGACCCATGGGAGCAAAAGCAGCTTGGGGGTGGTGCCTTCAGTAGCTGTGTGTGCTCCTTTCTGCCCTGCTCAGGGGGTGCACGATCCCACAGCACAGCCACTGCCCTGTGCCTGAGCTTTCCCTGGGATGCCACTGCCAGCATGCCTGCAGTGGGGGATTCCCCTGCCCTGCTGGAAGAAGTGTTCCCAGTTCTAGAAAGCAAATGACGTTGGACTTTCTCACCCTGGGCTGGGCTCCCCAGCAGCAGCTCTGGGCCAGCTACTCCACCACCCCTCCCCTTCCAGGCACGTAGATGAGCTTTTGTCAGTGCAATCTGATGCAGTGCCATCTGCTGAGTCTGCACAAAACCAACTTAAAATAATAATAACTGTGAGGTTGGCCCTGCCTGCGAGACTAAAGAGTTGGGCTTGGATGTTGGACTGTGATTGTCACTGTTGGGCACAGGGGCAGAACCACATCTGATGGGGTGTCACATCCTTGCTCTGGCTGTTGGAGAGGGCCGAGGATGTGGCGAGCCTCTGGGTGGCTTCTGCAGCTCCTGCCTGAGTGTTTTGGTCGTTCCAAGAAGCTTACACCTTCTGGAATGAGACTGGTCCTCCCTTCCCGATGATTTTATGTACTGGGATCTGTGCAACCACCTCTGAGCTGGAGAAGGAGAAACTTCTCCTCCCATCCTTTTTATCCTTCTTCCCTGGGCAGTCCCTCAAGAAGCAAGCTCCAGTTAGTCACAGCCCCTTCAACGGGCATGATGGACATGAGATCTTGATGACCCAGCAGATCCCAGGATGTCTGTGACAGTTTTCAAGCTTTCCTCTGCCAGCTGGAGGGTGGGCACAGCAATGTCCCCATCTGCCTGTCAGCCTGATCCCCCCTCAACCCCAGTAGCTTGGATTTGGGTTATTTCTTGATCCTTCTCAGCTTTGAGGGGATATTTCAAGTGGTCCTGCCCTGCTGGAGGCTCAGACAGTGCTCCTGCGATGGTATGGGAGGGTGGTGGTCCCTGATGGTGGCTGTCAGCTCCTCTGCCTGTGCCTGAGCTGCACAAATCCGGGTGTAGGGCTTTGATACCCTTTTGCCTCAATGGATGAGTGGAGACTGGGAAGGTGCTGAGCCCCATTTCCTCTCCCAAAGGCAGCTGAGGATGCTCTGTGCACAGAAGATTTGGGCTGTCAGTCCTGATGTGGCAGCAGAAGAAACCCCCTTTCCCCCCTCCCAAAACACTGAGATAAGAGCATTGAGTGCAGTTTCAGAGGGGCCATCATGTTGAGTAACGCTCTGTGTGAGCACAGTGCTGGTCGGTCATAGCTCATGAAACTCCCCACCAGCAGCTGGATTATACTTTCCTTGAATTAAAGACTTGAGAAGTTCCAAGTGGAAGGTGTTGCCATTTCTCCTCACCTGTCATTGTGGCTGGTGCCAGACGGTACCGAGCGTCTTGGAAGTGTAAGAAAAGCTTGGATTTGTTTTCTCGAGCCTCCTGACCTTGGAGCACATCTCTCCATTTAGGCTGTCGCTGCTGTCCTTGCTCCTGAGCTCACCCTGTGAGGTGCTGATGCCTGTGGCTGTGAGAGAAGCCAGAGGCCGCAAAGGCTGTGGGACGTGGTCCAGGGTCTCTGCTTTCTGCTGCTGCTCTGCACAGAGCAGGGTGCTGGCAGCTCTGCTGAGGACAGACACACTCAACACACAAGGAAGGGGCCGGAGGCTGTGGCTGCCTCTGCACCAATTCCGTCCCTTCTTCGCCATCGTCAGGGTCATCGGAAAGACAGGAAGCATTTCCAGAAGGCGGCTGATGGGTCTCCAGGGGGCCGGTGTCAATCACGATTAGTTGTTTTGTACTTAATTGTTTTCTGGGGCTTTGGCATCGGCGCGGGCTCAGCGGGCCCTCGCTCCCGGCTCCCTCCCAGCAGCGCGCTCTGCAGCGTGACCCCGCTGCTGCGCATGGAAGGTGAAAGCAAACAAAAGCAGCCTCTCCACACGGGCTTGCTGGCATGAACACAGATGGTTCCCGAGCACGTGGCTCTGCCCGGAATCTCAGGTGCTCATTTTCCTGGAGCAAAGTCTGTCCCACAGCATTCAGGTAGAACTGATGGCACCACGCGCTGAGCCCCAGTGCCACAGAGGGGCAGCTTTCTTGAAGTGTTCTGCTTCATCTCTGCTTGCTTCCATCCTCCAAAGAGCCCTGCCTGTTCCTGCCTGCCTCTTCATGCTGGGAAGGGCCCCAGCCCCTCTCCTGGTGGCTTGTGTGTGACCTTCAGCAATCACGGAGGAGCTGTGCCCCCTGGCAGCACACTGTGTTTAGGGGTGATGAATATTTGATGGAACGAGGGGAAGGAAAGGGCCTGGGAGTGCCAGGAGTGGAGCAGTGCTCAGGCATCAGTGTAGCACAGGAGTGATGCAGGAGGAGAGCCTGCCCTCATTCTGGATTTGGGAATGCCAGTACCTGGTATGGCACAGGGCTGAACTGTCTGGGGGAGCCAGCTCCCCACCAGGCTCATTGGCAGTGTGGGGTGAGTGGTTCCCGTTGCAACCATCCCTGGCTGGTCTCTTGGAGTTGGCTGCTTGATTTCCCTTCTTCCTACGTGGCCCTGGCTTTTGGGGGACTCCTCAACACCCTATCATGCCTTCATCCCAGGCAGTGCCTGTGTTTCCCAAATGAAAACTTCCTGGGTTCCATGTTCCTACTGAGTGAAAGTGCAGTGGGATAGCTACACCATCCTTGGGGAACCAAGGTCAGGGGGGAGTTTCAACAGGATGGCTGCTACCTCACTATGGGCCAGATGGAAAAGCCACACTGGATCAGGCTGTTGGACTGGTTCCTGGTGTAAGGACCAGCCTTGGGAAGGTGGATGCAAGGAATGGGCAGTGGTTCATGGGAGGACCAAACAAGGTATGTGGGGAAGGATGGACAGGTGGGTGTAACAGCTCCTGGAAGCCTGTGCCTGTGAGATGAGAGCTGAATCCCTGCTTGCCCTCCCACGGGGCTTTGGTCACCCTCTTGGAGCCTCTTGCACTGCCTTCCTGGCCTCCCTGGGCTGTGTTAGGACAGCTGGGTGTTTCTGCCACATTCCCCTGTCAGAGCTGACCCCACATGGTCCCTGGCAGCAGCAGCTCTGCCCACCCCAGACATTTATTCTGGCCAGGCTGAGTGGCCATGCCAGAGCCAGCCTTTGCCTGTGTAGAGGAGAACGAGGCTGCTGAAATGGGCAAATTTGCCAGCTGAGGCTGCTCGAACATGATCAGAGGTGACAGAGCAGTGACAAAGTGCCTGGCGGAAGGGAAACAGGACTCGATTTATTGTCGCCCTTGGAGCAAGGGAGAGGAAGGTGGCTATGAGAGTGAGGACAGCAGTGCTTTCCCACGGTGGTGGCTTGGAGCAGTGTGTAGGTCAGTTTCATCCCCATCTTCTCCCTGAGCTGCTGCTCCTCTCCTCAGGACCTACTTTGCTTTGTGTCATGGGGTTACATGACAGCTTCTGAGCCAAAACATTCCCTGGGGTGTCAGGGGAGGGGTGCTGACCAGGCAGGGCACTGCTTGGGGGGTTTGTGTCACTCCTGTCCCCTCGGGTCTTAGAGGGATGCAAGATAACCACAAGTGACCTGAGCTGTCATGAAGCCATGGTGGGAACCTGTCCATGTCACCTCAGGCCACCAATTTGGCCAAATCAGATTATTTCTTCTTTTGAGATCACCACTAAAGACCTTGCAAACATTAGGTTGTCTTCAAGGCTCAGGGTCTGCACACTCCCCTTCACCCCCCACAGCTTTCCATCTTCCCGGAGGCTCCCTGCTGACCCACTGCCCTGCAGAGGTCCTGTCAGGTGGGACAGCATCTCCCACCCTTCTGCCGCCCACTCAGCGGCTGCTGTCCCCTTCAGCGAGCGCCTCGCTGCAGCGTGCAGAACATCCTTTTTGACTTAGAGTAAATGTAGTTTCCGTGTCGAGGTGCTCCTTGATGCTGCAGCAAAGGCGCTGCGTGTTAGTGGGCAGTGGTTCTTCCCTCCTTTCCATGGGAGGGGTCACCTGGCATCGCCCGGGGAGCGGCCGAGGGCTCAGCTCGTGCCAGCTGCCAAAAGGGTTGCCAAGGTGAGAGGGTGGTGGCTCAGGTTCCTTTCCAGGATGAAGCCAATATGCCACCCAGGTGGGATGAAGCAGTGGGTGCACTGTGTCTGTGGATCTTTTCTGGCTACCTCTCATCCTGCTACCAGTGCTCGGTCCTCTCGGAACAGCCGTCACTCAGCCGGCAGGACCGTGGGATGATGCTGCTCAGGAGGCAGAGGACTGCCATTTACAAGCAGTTCTGCTGGCAGCTGCCCAGGCCGGGAAGAAAAACAGCACAGAAAAAGGATTCAAGGATGTTTGGAAGGAAAAGTTCCCTCATTGGTGGGTCTCCTTCAGGAGATCAGTGGCTGCCACACAGCTGGAGGAGAGCAAGCAGCCCAGCCTTGGGCAGCCTGGCTGCAGGAGCTGTAGGAGGCTGGAAATGCCTGTGGAAGCCCGAGGCAGCCCCTTGCCAGCAGCTGAGGATGGAGCTGCACCAGCAGGAGACTGTGGAGGAGAGGGCTCTCCTCTCCCACCCAGGATGGTGATGACCACGGAGAGGCTCCCATCTGTCACTTCACAGCCCTGTTGGTGGCAAGCCCCAATCCTCCACGAGTGTTCCTGCTGAGTGGGGCTCCTCCTTGTTCCCCTCCTGTTGTGGGGCATGATCCTTGGCAGGGGCGTCCAGCCCAGCACGGGTGGAGGTGCTGGGAAATGAGAGCCCGGCCCTCACTTCCCACTGATACAAGGCAGGCAAGGAGAAGATGGAGCAGGGAGGGCCGTGATGGAAGAGCCTGCCCAGTGTTTGCTGACGTATTGTAATTAACTATGTGGGTCTGTGATGTCATAATTAACCACATGGATCTGTGATGTCATAATTAACAATGATTAATGTTTAACAGGAGGGTTTTGTCTCCTGGCTGGTTGCTCTGGCAACAGCACCGAGCTGCTAGTCTCAATCTGACACATTCCTTGTCGACTTCTTAATTGTGTTGTCGATTGAGCTAATGAGGCGGGGATCTGGGGAGGGGCATGTGGGCCAAGGGGTCCACCTGGGCAGGCAGGGGCAGCCCCTGGGGGCTTGGTCATGAGATGAGATCTGGCTGGCAGCCAGGTCATTGGAGAAGCACAGAATGAGCTGGGAAGGCTCCCCCTATCCTCTGGCACCCCAAGACCTGTCTGCTGCTGCCCTGCCTGTCTTCACACTGCTGCCAGAGCTGCTGGCTGTGGGGGAGCCATGGAGGGTGCAGGAGCAGGCTGTCAGGTGCTGAAGGCACCAGGATGCCCTGGCATGAGGCTGGGCACACACGCCTGCCTCTGACAGCAGCACGTCTGCGGATTTGCCCTTGTGCCATCATCCCCTTGGGTGCTTAAACAATGCTGCAGCTCCACATCACCCTCACTGCACAGTGTCCTTCCTGCTCTTTGTCTCATTCCCAGTGCCATGCCAGAGACAGGCATGCATTGTCCCTAAGGAAGGGCTTGCCAGCCTTGGTGTGTGCACGGAGAGCAGCTGTGGGGCCAGGGTGCAGCCAGGAGGTCAGGGCATGGCTGGGAGCTGGTGGGTGGTTGTGCTGACTTGGGGGTTCCTGATTTCAGGGAGCAGTTTGAGCTCAGCTCATTCTTGGCCTGGTCACGTCTCAAAGGCATAGGAGGTGACAAGATGAGCTGGTCTCCACTGTGGCCTGATACCTCTGAGGCTTCTGGTGGCTTCGAAGGTTGTGGCGCCCCATCCCCATTGCCTCCTTCCCACAGCTTTCACTCCTTCCCCTTCTCTCTGCTCCTAGGGGTCGACACCGTGAGTGAGACGAGCTCCATCAGCATGGAGGCCACAACTGACAGCAGGGACACCTCGGTGGCCACCTCCATCCTGCTGCCCTTCCCAGCCAGCCGTGGCCGGGAGGAGGCGGACAACCGCAGCGAGCACAGCTACAGCGAGTCGGGAGCCAGCGGCTCCTCCTTCGAGGAGCTGGACCTGGAGGTCGCCGGGGACGGGGAGGGAGCCCCGGGCCTGCTGCCTGATGTGGGCTACGCGGGCAACCAGGAGGTCACAGACAAGTGGACCAAGGAGCCCATCGCTGCTGAGAGAGGAGAGGAGTGAAGAGAGACCTGGCTGCCTCACCTCCCGCCGGGGTCTGAGTTACTGGGAACCAGTTGCCTTTCCCACCTCCTTCCTCTCCAGCCAAGAGATTCTGGTCGCTGATTCCCCCTGGGACCTGCTCTCCCTCTTTGCAGAAAGGGTGTTTGACCGTTTTTGGGGGTGCTGGGAGGTGGGGGGGATTTCTGTGGTGCTTGGTGGTGCAGGGTAGGTGCAGGCTGGGGAGACAGCGAAATGCATTTGCCCTTTGTGTGTGTCCAGGCACGTCGCAGATTCCTGGCAGGTATCTCGGGATGGTGCTGGATGTCAGAGATGTCCCCTCTGGTCTCTGCTGGTGCCCCTCTCACCCACAGCTTCTCTCTGCCGCACCACCACGTTTTCTAGCACCAAAGAGCCGTGAGTTGGGTCGGTTGGGTTTGTTCCCCTCTTCTCTTCCCCTTGCTGAACAATGGAAACATCCCGTGTAAATGTGGTCCTCCTGGCACTGCCACGGGCGCTTTGGGGTCTGTAATAAAGTGGATGCTTTTCCTCACTGGTGGCTGGTGCGTTGCTGACTTGTCCTTTGGCCGACTGCGCTGTCCTGCCCCTTGGTGGGGAGTGGGCTGTGGGTGGGAGCTGCCCAGGGGCTCTGCATCCCTGCTGCTCAGGCTTTCTCCCTGCCTGGACAACCCAGCAGGGCACAGGGTCTGTCCCCAGCTTGTGCAAGCTGTGGGAGAAGCAGGGAAGGAAGGGACCCAGCTGCTGTGCTGAGCTGGGCAGTGCAGGAGGGAGGTGGTATCCCTGCTCCTCCTGGGAACCTGTGGAGAGTAAACCCAGTATAAAGCCAGGTCCTTGGGCTGCTGCTGAGCCTCCTCCTGTGGCAGGGGACACCAGAGTGCCTGCACTGTGCCTTGTGACATCCCACCTGTCTGTCCTGCTGCTGTGGAATGCAGGCAGGGAGAGCTGCCTATGCTGGTCCCAGTTCCCTGTCTCTCAGCTTGGGACAAGGAGGCAGCCTGGACATCATGGCCATGGTGCCACAGGGCAATGCCAGGTGCCAGAGCACCTGCTGCGTGCCCTTGGTGCCTCCAGCAGCCCAGGGATTGTTTCCTGGTGGTCAAACGTGGCAGCCCAAAACTGGAACTTCGCGTGAGGGTGCCAGGGGCAGGGGAGGTCTGACTCTCTTTCCGTGGTGGGAGTGTGTCCTCCCTGGCTTGGAAAGGTCATGATTAGTCCTCAGCCAGTGATTGACATGAGATTGTTCATAAATATTTTGTGCTCTGAGTGATAAAATATTAAACTCCTCCAGCCCACATGGAAAAATATTGCTCTTCCCGGTGTTTATCTTTGTTGCTGGTTATTACAAAACTGCTAAGCCCCCTGAAATATTTATGCTTGGCTGAGGCTCCCGGGGGATTGGAGCCAGGCAGTGGATCCTAATGGTGCTTGTCCCCTAACCCCACTGAAGCTGGGGACCAGGGGGGCTTTGCCATCATTCTCCTGCCGTCGACAGCGCTGGAGCAGCAGCCGGCACGATGCAGCCAGTGCCGAGGTGTGTGCGAGGCTGGAGCCAGCACCCCTCTGCTGGGGGGAAGCGGGACCACGGCCGTGCCAGCGTCCCTCGGCACAACTCATCTCCAGTCCTCCTCAGCCCTGTCCATCCTGGCCCGGAGTGGTCCCCCAGCCCAGGCACCGTCCTCTCCCCGGTGTCCCACTCTGTCTGTGCCAAGTCTTGAAAGGAGATGGGCTGGTGGGTTCTAGGGTCCTGCTGCTGTGGGACTCCTAGGGGGACCTTGCCTCGGACGTTCCGAGTTATCCCTCCCCAGACCAGGATTGCCGGGGGGAAGGGAGTCCAGCAGAGTGAGTCTGACTCTCTGCAGTGCCCTTAACCCGCAGCCTGCAAGTGCAGCAGCTGGCAGGGGGGAAACTGAGGCACAGGGTGGTGAGGTGGTTACTCGGGGCAGTGCCCCAGAAGCACCCCTGTCCCCTGTGTCATCCCCTGTCCCCTGTGTCTCATCTCCTGTCCCCTGTGTGTCATCCCCTGTGCCGTTCTTGTCTCTGAGTGACGGAGCTCTGGGGATGCAGTGCCGCAGGATCCTGGGCAGCCGAATGGCTCTAGAAAGTTTGGGCAAGCGGTGGAGATCTGGAGCACAGCCCTGCCAGTGCCTCCGTTGTTGTACGGTCCAAAGCCTTCCCCAGCTTGGCGCTCGGGCTGCCAGTGAGTGCTGGGGGCTGCGTGGGATGCAAGTGGGCAGTGGGGTAATGCTGGGTGCCTGGACTCCCAAGGGCTTGGGGAGCGGGGGGCAGGCCAGGCAAGGGGGGAACAAACCCTGGCGCACCAGTTTGTGGCTGTGGAGCTTGAGCTGGGGCTGGGAATGAGCTGGGGGCTGTGGGGCCAGGGGAGCAGGTGCTGAGCTGGGCCCTGCCGGCTCTGCCAGGGTGCAGAGCAGGTCCTGCCTGCTCTGGCTGTGTCCTGCCTCTGCCCAGCCTGGATCTGACCATTCCGTGCTTCCATCTAGCCATGCCTTGCCTGTGCCCTGCCTGGATCTTGCTGTGTCCTGCCTTCTCTGGCCATGTCCTGCTTGCATCCTGCCGGTGCTCTGGCTCAGTCTGGCCATTCCTTGCCTGGACCTGGCTGTGTCTTGCTTGTGTTCTGCCTTCTCTGTCATGTCCTGCCCGTTCCTGCCTTCCCTGCCCGTGTCCTGCCCGTGCCCTGCCTGGACCTGGCCATCTGCCCCCGGCTTTGCCCCAGCCCCGGCGGTGCCCTGCCCGGCTCAGCCGGTGCCGGAGCGAGCGGGGGGCAGTCGGGGCGGCCCCGGGGGTGCCGCTGCCCACCGGGCCGGGCCGGACCGGGGCCGGACC